>ARYC01017046.1:0-36773 GCA_000711775.1 Oxytricha trifallax
GAACTAGTAATCCTTAGGTTTGATCTTACTTTGCTCTTCTATTCCTCTTAGCATCAGTTACTTTCTAATTTATCCCATCCTTGTCTAGAGACATTAATATGTCACATATCCAGCATTTATCCAAATGGAGCCAGTCACTCTAATCGGGTAAGTAACTCATAATGGATGGCTTTGACGAAGCATATTCGAGGAAGTCTTCAACTGTCAAACCTTTAATCTGTGGTACGGCAGCGACAATCACATCTGCTCTCTTCAAATGCTAATTCTTTGCTATAAATGTATTAGTTACCTCTTTTTCTCCATTGAGTATGGACCGAAGAAAGTATACGTTAGTGCATTGAAGCTTAGGAAGATAAGCACCACACTCCTGTACTAAAAATTCGAAGAGCTCTTTCTTATTCCCAATCTTTTCTCTGAGCTTATGAACATTTACTAACAAGTTTATTGTTATGGTGATTGTCTCCCTATTTAATAAGAAATTTATAAGATAGTTACATTAATGTTTGAGAAATATTGTTTCAGATATAATTCTTGAAAGATGAAAGAAATCATCTTTGCCATGAAAGAAATGGTTTTTCCACAAAATGATTTATTTATATAATAATCATTTTATGTTTAAAACTTTTATTTAATTATTAAAGTTAAATCCTACTGAATATGGAGAAGCTTTGATAAAGTGATCTTCGATCATATCTTGGAGGTCATGATAATCTAAGACAGTCTGATGAAGATCTAGATATTAGTCATGGAATTCCCCCAGTCACAATCGATTATAAACTTACATACTGCACTTTTATTGATTTCTATGATAATTAGCTGGAGGAATTAAGCTGCTTAAATCTTGATTCTCAAATTTTAAACTCCCTTGAGATGGCTTAGTTAAACATTGTTAAAACGAAAAAATGCAGCTTTCAGGTATACGACCCTAGATCTGAGATTTAAGAATCAACATCGAACCTGAGTGATAACCAGACTTTGAGTCAGGATATTCTTGAAGAAATAACTAATGGTATTGGTGATCTCTGGAAGAAGTTTCCAACTGTGGCATAGATTTAAGAATTTGTTGTAATAGCAGGGGATGGCCTTAACAACAAAATTTATTTTAAATTAAACGATTTATTAAGAGCGACGGCAAAATGATTTCATAAATGAACATTCAAGCCTATGATGATACTGATGAATTTAAGAAGGTTTTTCCAATCAAGTGGAGATAGATGAAATAAAAGTTTTCAAAATGGTCTAATGTGGAAAAAGCTAGTTTATTTATGTAATATAACAGTTTTACATAAAGCTCTAAAGAAGTAATATTCATTGTCAACTCACTAGGTAAGGACTATCAAAAATCTAAGCCAGCTTAAGAATGAGTTAATCTAATCTCCTATTTAAAAAAAATGTATGGATTGAGTCACCAAGCCCAAAAATTTAAGTTGAAATTTATCAAATAAAACAACTAGTTGATCAAACCATCAGTAGTACAGACCTATCTCTAAACATAAACAGGAGTTAGTGTTTCTACTCAGTAAATTAGGAAATTTTTAAGAAAAGCTCTGAATATGCTACCAAAAAGGTATCTTATATTAGCTAGAGGTCAATTGCATGCGATAGCATCAAACAAAGGGCTCAAGCTGGAATTCATTATGTACGACTACTTTGTGAGGGTAAAGTACTTAAAAACATAGATGAAAGTTCAGTACAGTTCAGCAGATTTAATTAAAAGGCTTGGGCTCCTAAATATCAGCAATTATTCTGCGCTGATTCTAAGCGTTACCAACAGATAGGTCTCATTGCAGCCCTCTCTAGTGATGGAAGAGTTTACTTCTAATTCTTTAAAGGAAGAAATAATAGTATTGGAGTTAGTTTACTACTTTATTCTTTAACTGATAAGTGCAATTGAAAAGCATAATTCTAGTTGGCGTGATAACCATGTACTCATGCTTGACAATGCCTCTTATCAAAGAAGCAGCTATCTTAGGGGAAAATTAAGTATGCTGAAAGTATCAACCTTTTTTTTGGGCCCTTACTAATTTGATCTTGCTCCAATTGAGAAATTATTCGCTTTCATTAAAAAAGGCAACTTATAAAAAAACTCTGCAAGCCATAGATGAAATCTGGAGCCAAGACTTATAATAAATAAATTAAAGAGAAAATTTGATTCATAAACAGTTAAAAGAGCTTACTTAAATAATTATGGAAAAGAATTACGATTGGTGTGAAAAGCTATTCTATAGCAGATTTCCATTCGTTTTCGATTATCTATGCAGCAAAGTTTGATCCAAAATCAAAGTTGGTTGCAATGAGAAAAAAACCTTCTTGAAATTGCAGATTAGCTCAAGCTTAGATTGAAGTAATCACTAAAATTATTGTCAAAAGAATTCACTCCCTTATTAATTGTGTTGTGAAAATAATAAGGAATGTGATATCAAGTTGTAGCTTATTGTCCCTTAGGACTTTTGTTTAAAAGGCTATCATAAATAATTGGTATACTTACGAAAGTTCCTTAGATGTTGAAGAGGTATATTCCAGAGTAAATGGCAAAGAGATTTTCAATGAAGATATTAAACTTTTTCACTGTTCACGGCATCCGGTTCATCAATACTTTTCATTACGTTTAGGAAAGTTTGACTTAATTCTCATGAAAAATCTCAGAAACACAAATGTAATGTCAACGAAATTTAGTCGGCAATGTGTTTTAAAAGGGAACTTAAATCCTAGAGATAATTATCAAATTTTTTGTTGGGAAAGCTAAGATTGCCGATACATTCTAGTTAAGATTCTGTGCAATAAACTTGCTCTTCATTTTGAAAAATAGTAGAGTTCCGGAGGTATCGGTGGTATCGAAGGTATCGGAGGTATCGCAGGGTATCGGAGGTATCGGAGGGATCGCAGGTATCGGAGGGATAATAGAGAGAAATTGGCGATGGCGAAATACCATGTTTAGATGGTGAAAGTTAAATTACAGGTATTAGCATCCTCAGCTAAGATATTAATTATGCCAGAGAATACCTTTAAAATTTTATGGAAGCAATCCAAGCTTTGGTTAAAGCGAAATCATTAGAGAGCTCAAATAACTCTACTGCCCTAACATTAAAGCCTCCTATGAAGTTCTTAAACACAATCAATTTTGTAGTAAACTGCCATCTCAAACTAATGACTGTCAATGGATTTAGCATTGAATTAGTTATGATAAAAAGATAGTAACAACTTTCTTTTAATCTAAAAAAAGTAGTACTTCTTTTGCAGAAATATTGTGATTTCTACAACACTTGAATCATTACAATTGATGTCAAGAAAATTTATATCGAGCTGCATCTATATAATATATGACTATCCTTTAACAATGGAGTTGTTGACGCAACTTTAATGATTTACATTAGCTAATAAATCCATTGGACTTGTTTTAATGATATGAGAAAACTTCCAGATAGCAAACAGTAAATATCCGTAAATCAATGTGAATGAACGAAGTTTTTTCAAGAACTCATCCCAATTTAAATTTTAAATTGAGTCCAAAAGTCGCAAAATTCCAAAAATCAATCTGGACTGAGATGTTTTTAATCCAAAATTGCAAAAATAAACATAATCTTAAGTGTTTAAACCAACAAGATCAAGGGAGAAAGCTAATTAGTTAATATCTCTACTTTGAAATTAAGATATATCCTAAGATACATTGTTTCTAGAATGCCTAGCAATTAAACTTGATTGTGCTGCTTCAAAAGTATAATATAAACACCTCCCGTCTTTTGATCCTAAGAATTCTTAATAAATTTAAAAAAAATCAAGATAGAATAATTAAGCCGAAAACACTCATTCCCTACAACAAACCATCAACTACATAAACAATTTTCATAAAATATTAAAGAAAAATAGATTGAATGCTTTGATAAAAAATTTGTCAAACTGGGAGGACCCCTTTGATTAAATCTTTATTTTAATGGGTTGATGAGGAAGAGTATAAATTTAGTTTCTAGACTAAATGACAAATAAGAAAATAAAATTTTTAAATGTAATCTCTCCTTCAAAAGATTAAGAAAGACGATAATGAAAAAAAGAAACAATCTCTCAATTTAGCAAATATTTTTTGTCTCTACTGCCATGTTACTAAAAACTTCAAGAACTCATTTTTAATATACAAAAATAAAACAAGACACAATGAATGACACCATTCAATACCTAATAATGAAGCTAATACAAAAATCAAAGAAAATTTTAACAATAAATCATTTCTGATATTAAACTCAAATTTAAACTTCAGAGACTTTGACTTTATTACAGATTATGAGCTTGACATTTACTATTAGAAATGCAATCAATAATTTTCAAAAGATTTTATCAACAGGATTACCTCAGAAAGAGGTGCGAACAAAGCTTTAATTGATGCAGAAGATTTAAGAGAACAGGAAGATGTCCAGAATTAAATATAATGTGAAGAAATGAATTAAATTCCTCAATAAAACTTCTAAAATGCTTAATAAATTCCAAATCACGATGAAATATTCAATATAAAAGAGGAAGAGATAACTCTAGAAATGGCTCAAAAATATTCTAATCAAAAATATGAAAAATATCTTAACGATTTCAAGTCAGATCCATTCATTCTTAAATTCAATAATTGCCATGAAATCTTCGTATTAAAAAAATAATTACTTCCTGATATGACCCATTTTTGAAAGTTGCAGATGATAAAAATATAATAAAAGATAATAAATAATAATTCAAATTCCCAATCATCGTCAATGACTTGAGGCTTAAACCAGAATATTATATATGCATGTAAAAAGCCCTATCCTTCAATTCTGCATGCAAAATTACATAAGGCTACTTAAATATTAAGCTAGAAAAAGAGGACATAACATTTGAACAATCATCTATTCACTTTCAAGTATTCAAGAAAAATTTAAATTAAATTAATTAAGAATCAAAATAAAATGATAATAAATGCAAGTTCCTTAATTAACAACAAATCAATAATGCTTTGAATGTCATTCAAAAGTTAACAAACAAAAAGTCAATACCTATAGTTGCAGATGTCACGCATTTTGAGATCTGGAGAGAAATTTCAAGGACATAGCTTAAATTTGGGGGCAAGTTATTTGATGTTATCATTACTGATCCACCATGGGATAATTTTGATATTAATGCTAAGAAAGGATTTAAACCATCATACCATTTACTGACAGATAAACAGATATTTTAGATTCCTTTCAATCTTCTCCAAAAAGATGGGTTTGTTATAATGTGGGTTGGAAATGCAAAATAAGAAATGGCTTTTAGCATGATGAAAAAGCTTGGCTACTCGTAGATTTTATTCCTATTTAATAATTATTGTTTAGATTTATTGATGAATTTATTTGGACAAAAACAACAATGGATGGACAAGTGAGATCAGGAAATGGATATGCTACCAGGCATGCATTTGAAAAAGCCATCATCTTTAGTATTGGCAACTACTAAATTAGAAAAGATGGATTCAAGGTGCCCAACGTTGTTGCAGCCCCAATAAGGAATGCTTCATAAAAACCTGATGAACAATATGCCCTAGCTGAAAGTTTGTGTCCTGGGGGATTCATGCTCGAGATCTTCGCTCGCAATCACAATCTAAAAGATGGAGTGGTTTCTATTGGCAATTAAATTTGAATGTCTTTAATGTAATAAATGTTAACTAACTTTCTGAAATTACATTCATATTGATTATATTTACTCTACTCTCGAAAATTCTACCTTATCAATTCTCTACAATCTGTAGCTCTTAGAGATTGGATATACTGTTTAAGACAATATAAAATTTTCCAAAATTGACTGTAATTACATAATCTAAAGCCATGCTTTAAAAGCCATTATTTTTTGCATATTTCCAGATAGATTGTGAAATATACCACAAATATGATATCACAACTAAATTGTCTTTAAATGATCATTTAATGATTTTTACAGGTACAATTTATTTAATATATACATTATCAAATGTTATTCATAATTCTTAATCTTTACATTTGATTAAACAATTCATTTTATTTAATAACATATGCTGAAAACTAGCAATCATCCAATATATCATTAATATTTTAAATATTAAATTCATGTAAAATTATATATTTATAAATTTTTAAGAATAAATTTCTTTACTTTACTATTGAATCTATTTTATTTTAATTATTTATATGTAAATATTCTGGGAAATTCAATAAACTAGATAATTTCCTCACCTACATCTTAAATATATATACTGATTTTTATTCTAATAACTAAATTAAACCTTCCCTTTAACACTTGTATATTACAATTTGGTGACTAAATAATTTGCTTTATTTAAACTTTAAGGAACACGTTTTTAACATTTTATCAAAATCTTATGATGTTGGCTTTATTCTGCAAATAATTCTATTTACTCAGATTCTCTCATATTAGACTAAAAGCTAAGGACATTGCTTAATTAGTAATTGTAAGAACTCAGTATCCTGATTTATTTCGGTAAACCATGCTTTGGTTAAAGGTAAACAATATTAAGTGTGGGACTCTTTACTACGCATGCATTATTTATCCTTCAATAGGCGTTTACTTCATTTTTTTAGTATAATTCGCTTTAATATTATAAATAATAAACAATTAAAAAGAATTATTTATGTAAATCTGGAGTGTTTGGTTTTTTATAATTAGATATTATTTAAGATTTCTACCAATTACACGAAACCAAACATTAAAATGGGATACCTAAGGATGATATTGAGCTGACTTCGCTATTCAATCAGGGAAGTGGCGATGATGAAAACACAAGAACAACAGAGTGAATCAAATGTAGAAAAGAGAGCGAATGAAGAAATTAAAGCATAGAATAGTAGAGAGAAAACACAGATCGATACCTTTGATGAAGTGATTCAATAAAACTGCAACATCGCTGAAATTGAGATGACAATACATCATTTATAGGTTGATCTAAGTTTTATGTCGGGATGAAATAGCTAGATAAAAGGTTAATAAATATTATTAATTTAGTGGAATTGAGAAGAATAGCCTTAAACAATTAATACGAAGGATAATGACCCATTGAAAGTAGTCTAAATGATTCCTGAGAGGAATAGAAAAACAAACAATAAGACCAAGGAAGGTACTCAAGAGGCAGGGAAACAATAAAATGAAAATATTGCTTTGTGGGGATTGATTTATATCTACTAAATAATTCATTTTATCACTCAAGAAGATATATAAATATCATTAGAGTAATTATTTAGTTGTTTAATACTACCATTAGCATTTTAGACTTATATACCATCAATATAAATGATCTTATAATATGTTAATATACCTGGCAGGAATTTCATATTTCAAAACATTGCGATGTTAATGAATCAAAATAACAAATCTTAACACTATTTATATACTACTTTTGATGTATAACTATAGTTTAGAACTTCATTAGTTTTCATAAATATTCTTATTCTAATGTATAATAAACTTAATAAATGTTTCCAATTTGTAGAATCAATCCCATATAAATAATAATTAAAGTACAAAACTCATCTTATCACTGGAGGTTTGCTTAATTACATAGCTTTAAAGCTACTTTAAAGGATAATATCAATAAATGCACATTTTCTTCATAAATATTAAGATATACATTTGTCAATGAGACTCAAAACCCCAAACCCCTTAATGAGGTTTATAGGTGCTTTGATTTGTAGGGAATTTGTTAGGGGTTGGGGTTATTAATAGGTTTTAATGTGAAATTTATAGTAAATGTATTTAATTTAATCACTCAAAATGCACTTTAGGATCATGTGGTAGAGGTCTGAAGTTTATCTTACTTAACCACAACTCTATAAGCTCTACTGATATGTCTGATCTTGAGTTTGATTTAATTATTATTGACTCTGCCATTAATTTCATTGATTGAAATACTCTTGTTCTGTCAATAAACTGCTTTATTCTTTGTTTAGCATCCTTCTCACACATTGTAGAGTAGTAATCGTTGCGAGGCATATCGCACTCTATTATTATTGCTGCTAAAGCCCACACATCCCATTAAAAGTCACCATCTCTCCAGTCTTCTCTTTCTGGATAGTACCCTTGAGTTCCCATTACAGCTCCAAGCCTTGATACTTCCACTCTTTAGGCTCTATTGAAATCGATTATTGCTATCTTACTGGTGAGAAGTTTATCATTATATTTTCTGGCTTCAAATCTCTGTGAACAAACCCTAACTAGTGAAGCTCTTTTATACCTTGTATGGTCTGAGTTGCTATTTATCCAAGCTACTTATGATTTCTTTGATCTGTAATGAAATCTCTTAGGGTCATTTCATAGAGAGGGAGTCTGAAAATGATCCTTGGCAAGGAGAACAGCATCTAACTTTATTAAGTATCCACACTCTTTGAACTTTGCTTGAGTGAGTACTTGATACTCATTTGTAAACTCCATCTAGTATTTATCATCACTTAAGAGATAGTTGAAGGGATACACCTTGTATGCATACTGATGATCATTGATAACTTTCTTATCAAAAGATTCTTCTAATATAAGGTAGCTTTAAAGTGAAGTGTCTAGGTCAATTTAGGCAAGAACAGGAATCTTTTTGTATTGAATTTTAATCATGATCTTTGTGATTTCGGATGCTAGTAGGTTGCGTGATTTCCTCACATATTCTGATTCACTAGCTTGTTCAAGCTCTACAAAGTTTCGAAGATTCTCTTGCTTTTTTTTTGTTTAGTAGCTTCAATTCAAAACCCCAAAACCCCTTTGTGAGGTTTATAAGTGCTTTGATTTATAGGGTATAGTTGGTGTTTTATTGGAGTTAGTAGAGAAATTAGGCCAATTTGCAAAATGAGAAATATAAATTAGAGAAATTTAGGGTCTATTTATGATGAGTAATATTTAGATTTACAGCTTAAGCTTCGGTATGGTACAAGTATTAATATAGAATATGTCAAACCAGTGCTGAATTATTCAGGCAGAGCAAGACTCCTACGCAAGAGTGCCTCAACTATTAGGTATCATTGCTTGTTAGCTGTTTAGCATTATAACTCAGGCTCTTGAAAACACCCTGCAAGAAAATAAAAGTTCTCACAGGTCCATATTGATTATCTCTGTGACTCTAAGACATTAGAGTATTGGGCTCACTTTCCTCTTGACTAACGAGCTGTCATGTTTCATCGCAAGTTTCCAGACATGCGTATCTCTCCTTAGACTATAGCCAATATTTATAGACGAAATGGTATTACTTTCAAGACTGTCAACAGAGTTAAGAAAGTGATTGATTTTACAGTGCCATTTTATAGCAATAATTTAAACTATATATATGATTAAATGCAGAGAGCTATTGATAATAACATCAAGTTCATACATGCAGATGAAGCTGTGTTTACGTTCAACACTTTTATTAATAAGTCAAGGTACAAGAAGTATGATAACATAGAAGTTTATGACTAAAAAGTAAAGGTAGTCACTCATGCAATTTTAGCTGGTATAAGTGAAGATTCAGGCTTAGAGAGTTATGTGATTCACCCTCGCTCTATTAAGCGAGAGTAGTATATAGAGATCCTACATAAGCTCAGAGAGAAGTATAGCAACCAAGAGATCATCCTGTTTGTTGATAACCTATCAGTTCATAAGACTAAGGAGTCTAAGAAAGCTTATGAAGAGTTAAACATAACTCCTGTATACAACGTTCCTTACAGCCCTTAGTTTAATGGAATAGAATTCTACTGGAGTTAAATCAAGACTCACTACAAGAAGCTTCTGCTGTATCATCTTATGCATGACTTGCCCACCGATACAGTAGACTTGATTCAAAGCAGCTGTAAGAGAGTGAGCGTAGATAAGACAACAATTTGTGCGAGAGAGGGAAGAATGAATGTTTATAAATAAGTTTTAGATTTAAACGAATGAATATATACACATATTAAATTGGCCCATAAAAGGGTTTGGCTTCTCTTTCTTCTCCTCTTCTTATGGCTTGCTTGGGCCCATATTTCTTCTCTTTGTGCCAGCTCCTGCATCTATGTTCATTTCATCTGGCTTTTAAACATCTTTATAAAGCTCTTGCTCACTTCATGAAATTTCTGTGACTTTCTCTCTCTATGAACCTTAGCAGGCTCTTTCATAAGATATATACCAGTGCCAGATTTTCCTACAAAGTTATATGTCAAAGCTTACTTGAAAGATAAGGATGCTTCTTAAGTTCCTCTAGCCAAGCTGAGCTTATAAGAATGCCTTGCTTCTTCTAGTCTTCAGGAGAAATAGAATATCGTTTCTTATGTGATTCTTCAATAATTTCTCTGAGATAATCCTCTTTTATTGTACCAAGAACACCAAAGAAGAAGTTCCTCTCTGGGAGTTTATTAGAGAATTGTTTCTTGGTAGGAAGGTAAACTACCACTTCCTCATCTTACATGGCATCCTCATAAAGATTAGTGACTGAAATCTCAGGGTAGTTGGGAATTTCGATTAGTTTAATCTCTTTATTTTTAAAAGCTTTCTTCTCCTCACTAAGTATTGCTTTCAAGAATGAAATTTTGGTACCTTCCATCGTGGGAAGGAATAAACCAACTGTATAATATTTTAATAGTCATCAAGTTATCTTACCATGTAAAGTTAGGTATCGATAGAGATCTTCCTTACTTCTGAATCTTGATATCATTTCTGAAGCCTCGACTCTTTTCATTTGATCATTGTGTGATTCCATCTTGGTTCCTCTTCCTATTAAATGAATTTCAAATTATAACTTATAGACTTCTGGATCCTATTGTTTAAAATCTTACTATTAAATATGGGCATCTTATAGGAGGTCAACCCTGCAAGATACGTGGAGAAAGTTTGCAGAAGCTGTAACAAACTGCAGAGATTGAGCTCCATTTTTATCAATTTAGTTCCATTAAATTAGTACTAAATTTGTTTAAATTTAATTAGTACTGCTACTAAATTCGTTTAATTTTAATTGGTACCAATTTAATAGTACCAAAACTTAATAAGTACCTAGTTTTTAACTAATGAAGTTTTAATGGAAAAGTTCCAAAATGGTTCAAAACCTAATTGGTACCAGTACCAACCTGAATTTTTTCTAAGTTGGTACCAAAGTTAAAAATATTAAGCATGAATTTAGAAAATTTATAGTTATAAACTTAGTATAAATATGATGTCTAACGCCTAAGAATCACCCATTGTTGTTGCAGTACCAACTCCTATACAAAGTTACTATAACTAGAGAGGTTATTAGAGCTTTTATAATAGAAATTTAAATTTGAATTTAAACATGGCGGCTAACTTAAATCGCAAAGCAGTCTCTCTTGGCAGTGGATAATCTTAGCTATACTTTGGATAAACTAAGAAGCCAGAGATCATATACATTGAAAAGGAGCCAGAGCTTAAAGCTCTTTAGTTTGAATCAGAGGTGTTTGTTCTAGAAATAAATATCAGGAAGCAGAGAGCAGAGATAAGTATTTAAACGCTAATCGAAGATGTTGAGGAGTTAAAAGAACATCTCCCACTAGAAAAGATTAAAGAATTCTAATGTGATGAATGCTAAAATTTCTTCTCAACTGATTCGAACTTGAAGAGGCACATCAAAGAGATGCACACTGGGAGAGCTAAGATATATTTTAAGCACGAAAAGGTCGATGGCAGGTATTAGTGCACGACTTGCATGAAGTGTTACACTCACTCAGCTAAAGTTAAGACACATGCAAAAACATCATTTAAGTGAGTTTTTAATGCAAGATAAAGAAACATAAAAACTTATACCAGCCAAGAGAAAGTCCAATACTGTAGAGTCTTAAAGAGAGCAGGAAGAGAGCCTTAAGAAGCAGAAACGTTTTGAGTCAATGAACCAACCAGCTAATGAATTATATATAGCATGCTTGTAATAGAGAGCTATGTATATACCTGCATTAAATGCAGTAGATCTCAGTTTTTGCATTGACAACTATTTACATATTGATGTGCCTAACAAGGCAAAATCATAGTAGTTGATGAGTATGCTTATAAGGTATATCCTTTCAAATATCTTATTAGGAACGAGCAGTATCAAAATGAGTTTGCCAATGAATACATAATACATAGAGAGTAAAAGGTAATGCAAGAACTTGCTTAAACTCGATGGAGTTATTCTTGGACATGTTTTTATTGCACTACGACTTAAGAAATTTGAAATGACTCTAAGAGATTATCTCTACCATAATAGATACCCAGATGACTTGAATTAGATACTCACGGAAATGACCAAGGGTGTGAAAGAGCTCCATGATCTAGGGTATGTTCATAAAGATTTGAAGCCAGAAAATGTAATGCTAAATCTCTGTCCTTTAGAATAGTAGTCATTGATTTCAATAGAGCAATAAGGTAAGAAAAAGTGAATTTAGCTAAAGTACTAGCCACACCTGGGTACTTCCCAATAAGAGAGAAGTGAAAAAATGGCTCTGTTTAGTGGGATGTCTGGGCGGTAGCAGCAATTATCTTAGAGTGCGATATGGAAAGTATGTCATACTTCGGAACAAAGCAAGAAAAGTAATCAATAAGCATGGCTGTTAAACATATAAAGCAAGAAAATGTATGCAATTAGATTAAGAAAATGGTTGAGATGATCATAGTAAGAGCTACAGCATATCCAAGATCATCATTAGAAGATATACTTGAAACATTAAAGAGAGCTAAGTTCAAGAGATACCACAAAGATAAGCAGATAAAATTTGTTTGAATTAAGCACATTAAAACTCATTAAATATACATTAAATTCACATAAAACCTGCGTTTTCTCTACTAACCCCAATAAGACCCCAACTATACCCTACAAATCAAAGCACTTATAAACCTCACTAAGGGGTTTTGGGTTTTGAATTCATCTTCATGCTTTTCAATCTCTAAATCTTTCCTGTGAGCTTTTAAAAGATGCTTCCTTAAATCAATCGTATGAGCATACTGCTTATGCCACTCGAAGCAATCATACTTTCCGTCGATTTTATCGTGCTTTAAGTATACAGTTGGCTTGGCTTCTCTATGCTCTTTCATATGCCTATACCAACTAGATTTATGAGCGAAGTCTCTCTCACACTACTCACAAAAGTATACTTCTACTTCTTCAGTTTGTATAAGCATTTCATTAATACCTTTCTCCTCCTCTCTGTCTCCCACACACTTTGCCATTTATTTTCTATTATTAATTTCTATTTTAATAACAGAGACCTCAAGTGATAGCTCAGGTAGTTCCTTATGAGAGTTCATCTCACAGCTATCACATTTTTTATTGCTGCCAAAGGTAAGACTCATTTAGTTTTATAGAAGTGATGTTGTTTTTCTTAAAATGTTAGCGCTCATATTTAAATTTGAATTTAAAATTATAAAACTGCCTCTATAACTGAGAGCTTATATGAGAGCTTTGCAAGCCTACAAGTTTCAAGGGAAGTTTTTAGAGTATTATAGAAGAAATATGAATGCTAAGAGACGATCCAGCTCTAAATCTGGGTGATAAAGTAACCATATTAACTTTAAATAATAAGTTGATTATAGCACGTACCAATTTAGGAGCTGCTCCTAATGAAGTACGTACTGCTTTAAGAGGTATTTTGTCATTATATGATTAAAATTAGGGTGCTCCTAATTAAGTACTAGCATTAATTAAAGCTCCTAATTAAGTACTAGCATTTAAGGAGCTGCTCCTAATTAAGTACGTACCAATTTAAATTTAAAAATATGGAACTATAACAGTAGAAATTGATATCAATCTCTCAAGTTTGAAACAAGTTCTCAAAACCTTCTCCATATCCTGCTAAAAGGTTGACCTCCTATAGGATGCCCATATTTAATAGTAAGTTTTACAGAGGTATATAATTGAAATCAATAAACTTAAATTTGAATATCATTTCTTAGATCTGTAAACAAGATGGAGTCAATGAATGATGCAATGAAAAGAGTGCAAGCACAAGAATTGATTCAAAGATTTAGAAGCAAGCACGATTTACACCGCTACCTGGTGCAGCAAGGTAATGAACTCATAATAACTAATCAAACCCCAAAACCCCTTAGTGAAGTTTATAAATGCTTTGATTTGTAGGGTATAGTTGGGGTCTTATTGGGGTTAGTAGAGAAATTAGGCCAATATCAAAAATGAGAAATAGAAATTAGCGAAAATTAGGCTCTATTTATGATGAGTAATATTTAGATTTACTGCTTAAGCTTAGATATGGTACAAGTATTAATATAGACTAAGTCAAACCAGTACTGAATTATACAGCCATAGCAAGACTCCTACACAAGAGTGCCCCAACCGTTAGGTATCATTG
This sequence comes from Oxytricha trifallax, assembly GCA_000711775.1. Lineage (NCBI taxonomy): Eukaryota > Ciliophora > Spirotrichea > Sporadotrichida > Oxytrichidae > Oxytricha > Oxytricha trifallax. The sequence goes on from ARYC01017046.1 coordinate 14,265, forward strand.
CTTGTTAGCTGTTTAACATTATAACTCAGGCTCTAGAAAACATCCTGCAAGAAAATAAAAGTTCTCACAGGTCCATATTGACTATCTCTGTGACTCTAAGACATTAAAGTATTGAGCTCACTTTCCTCTTGACTAACGAGCTGTCATGTTTCATCGCAAGTTTCCAGACATGCGTATCTCTCCTTAGACTATAGCCAATATTTATAGACGAAATGGTATTACTTTCAAGACTGTCAACAGAGTTAAGAAAGTGATTGATTTTACAGTGCCATTTTATAGCAATAATTTAAACTATATATATGATTAAATGCAGAGAGCTATTGATAATAACATCAAGTTCATACATGCAGATGAAGCTGTGTTTACGTTCAACACTTTTATTAATAAGTCAAGGTACAAGAAGTATGATAACATAGAAGTTTATGACTAAAAAGTAAAGGTAGTCACTCATGCAATTTTAGCTGGTATAAGTGAAGATTCAGGCTTAGAGAGTTATGTGATTCACCCTCGCTCTATTAAGCGAGAGTAGTATATAGAGTTCCTACATAGCTCAGAGAAAAGTATAGCAACCAAGAGATCATCCTGTTAGTTGATAACCTATCAGTTCATAAGACTAAGGAGTATAAGAAAGCTTATGAAGAGTTAAACATAACTCCTGTATACAACGTTCCTTACAGCCCTTAATTTAATGGAATAGAATTCTACTGGAGTTAATAAAGACTCACTACAAGAAGCTTCTGCTGTATCATCTTATGCACGACTTGCCCATCGATACAGTAGACTTGATTCAAAGCAGCTGTAAGAGAGTGAGCGTAGATAAGAAAAAAATTTGTGCGAGAAAGGGAAGAATGAATGTTTATAAATAAGTTTTAGATTTAAACGAATGAATATATTCACATATTAAACTGGCCCATAAATGGGTTGGGCATCTCTTTCTTCTCCTCTTCTTATGGCTTGCTTGGGCCCATATTTATTCTCTTAGTGCCAGCTCCTGCATCTACGTTCATTTCATCTGGCTTTTAAACATCTTTATAAAGTCTCTTGCTCACTTCATGAATTATCTGTGACTTTCTCTCTCTATGAACCTTAGCATACTCTTCATAAGATATATACCAGTGCCAGATTTTCCTACAAAGTTATATGTCAAAGCTTACTTGAAAGATAAGGATGCTTCTTAAGTTCCTCTAGCCAAGCTGAGCTTATAAGAATGCCTTGCTTCTTCTAGTCTTCAGGAGAAATAGAATATCGTTTCTTATGTGCTTCTTCAATAATTTCTCTGAGATAATCCTCTTTTATTGTACCAAGAACACCAAAGAAGAAGTTCCTCTCTGGGAGTTTATTAGAGAGTTGTTTCTTGGTAGGAAAATAAACTACCACTTCCTCATCTTACATGGCATCCTCATAAAGATTAGTGACTGAAATCTCAGGGTAGTTGGAAATTCGATTAGTTTAATCTCTTTATTTTTAAAAGCTTTCTTCTCCTCACAAAGTATTGCTTTCAAGAATGAAATTTTGGTACCTTCCATCGTAGGAAGGATTAAACCAACTGTATAATATGTTAATAATCATCAAGTTATCTTACCATGTAAAGTTTGGTATCGATAGAGATCTTCCTTACTTCTGAATCTTGATATCATTTCTTGAGCCTCGACTCTTTTCATTGATCATTGAGTGATTCCATCTTTGTTCCTCTCCCTATTAATGAATTTCAAATTATAACTTATAGACTTCTGGATCCTATTGTTTAAAAACTTACTATTAAATATGGGCATCTTATAGGAGGTCAACACTGCAAAGATACGTGGAGAAAGTTTACAGAAACTGTAACAAACTGCAGAGATGGAGCTCCATTTTAATCAATTTAGTTCCATTAAATTAGTACTAAATTTGTTTAAATTTAATTAGTACCAGTACTAAATTCGTTTAAATTTAATTGGTACCAATTTAATAGTACCAAAACTTAATTAGTACCTAGTTTTAAACTAATGAGTTTTAATGGAAAAGTTCCAAAATGGTTCAAAACCTAATTGGTACCAGTACCAACCTCAATTTTTTCTAAGTTGGTACAAAATTAAAAATATTAAGCATGAATTTAGAAAAATTATAGTTATAAACTTAGCATAAATATGATGTCTAACGCCTAAGAAGCAACCATCGTTGTTGCAGTACCAACTCCTATACAAAGTTACTATAACAAGAGAGGTTATTAAAGCTTTATAATAGAAATTTAAATTTGAATTTAAACATGGCGGCTAACTTAAATCGCAAAGCAGTCTCTCTTGGCAGTGGATAATCTTAGCTAAACTTTGGATAAACTAAGAAGCAAGAGATCATATACATTGAAAAGGAGCCAGAGCTTAAAGCTCTTGAGTTTGAATCAGAGGTGTTTGTTCTAGAAATAAATATCAGGAAGCAGAGAGCAGAGATAAGTATTTAAACGCTAATCGAAGATGTTGAGGAGTTAAAAGAACATCTCCCACTAGAAAAGATTAAAGAAGTCTAATGTGATGAATGCTAAAATTTCTTCTCAACTGATTCGAGCTTGAAGAGGCACATCAAAGAGATGCACTCTGGGAGAGCTAAGATATATTTTAAGCACGAAAAGGTCGATGGCAGGTATTAGTGCACGACTTGCATGATCTTACACTCACTCAGCTAAAGTTAAAAGACACATGCAAAAACATCATTTAAGTGAGTTTTAATGCAAGATAAAGAAACATAAAAACTTATACCAGCCAAGAGAAAGTCCAATACTATAGAGTCTTAAAGAGAGCAGGAAGAGAGACTTAAGAAGCAGAAACGTTTTAAGTCAATGAACCAACCAGCTAATGAATTATATATAGCATGCTTGTAAGAGAGAGCTATGTATATACCTGCATTAAATGCAGTAGATCTCAGTTTTTGCATTGACAACTATTTACATATTGATGTGCCTAACAAGGCAAAACTCATAGTAGTTGATGAATATGCTTATAAAGTATATCCTTTCAAATATCTTATTAGGAACGAGCAGTATCAAAATGAGTTTGCCAATGAATACATAATACTAAGAGAGACTCATAAAAGGTAAAGCAAGAACTTGCTTAAACTCGATGGAGTTATTCTTGGACATGGTTTTATTGCACTACGACTTAAGAAATTTGAAATGACTCTAAGAGATTATCTCTACCATAATAGATACCCAGATGACTTGAATGAGATACTCACGGAAATGATCAAGGGTGTGAAAGAGCTGCATGATCTAGGGTATGTTCATAGAGATTTGAAGCCAGAAAATGTAATGCTAAATCTCTGTCCTTTCGAAATAGTAGTCATTGATTTCAATAGAGCAATAAGGTAAGAAATAGTGACTTTAGCTAAAGTGCTAGGCACACCTGGGTACTTCCCATAAGAGAGAAGTGGACTAATAGCTCTGTTCAGTGGGATGTCTGGGCGGTAGCAGCAATTATTTTAGAGTGCGATATGGAAAGTATGTCGTACTTCGGAACAAAGCAAGAAAAGTAATAAATAAGCATGGCTGTTAAACATATAAAGCAAGAAGATGTATGCACTTAGATTAAGAAAATGGTTGAGATGATCATAGTAAGAGCTCCAGCATATCCAAGATCATCATTAGAAGATATACTTGAAACATTAAAGAGAGCTAAGTTCAAGAGATACCACAAAGATAAGCAGATAAAATTTGTTTGAATTAAGCACATTAATACTCATTAAATATTCATTAAATTCACATAAAACTTGCGTTTTCTCTACTAACCCCAATAAGACCCCAACTATACCCTACAAATCAAAGCACTTATAAACCTCACTAAGGGGTTGTGGAGTTTTGAATCATCTTCATGCTTTTCAATCTCTAAATCTTTCTTGTGAGCTTTTAAAAGATGCTTCCTTAAATCTCTTGTATGAGCATACTGCTTATGGCACTCGAAGCACTCATACTTTCCGTCGATTTTATCGTGCTTTAAGTATATAGTTGGCTTGGCTTCTCTATGCTCTTTCATATGCCTATACCAACTAGATTTATGAGCGAAGTCTCTCTCACACTACTCACAAAAGTATACTTCTACTTCTTCAGTTTGTATAGGCATTTCATTAATACCTTTCTCCTCCTCTCTGTCTCCCACACACTTGTTTGCCATTTATTTTCTATTATTAATTTCTATTTTAATAACAGAGACCTCAAGTGATAGCTCAGGTAGTTCCTTATGTGAGTTCATCTCACAGTTATCACATTTTTTATTGCTGCCAAAGGTCAGTCTCATTTAGTTTTATGGAAGTGCTGTTGTTTTTCTTAAAATGTTAGCGCTCATATTTAAATTTGAATTTAAAATTATAAAACTACCTCTATAACTGAGAGCTTATATGAGAGCTTTGCAAGCCTACAAGTTTCAAGAGAAGTTTTAGAGTATTATAGAAGAAATATGAATGCTAAGAGACGATCCAGCTCTAAATCTGGGTGATAAAGTAACCATATTAACTTTCAATAATAAGTTGATTATAGCACGTACCAATTTAGGAGCTGCTCCTAATTAAGTACGTACTGCTTTAGGAGGTATTTTGTCATTATATGATTAAAATTAGGGTACTCCTAATTAAGTACTAGCATTAATTAAAGCTCCTAATTAAGTACTAGCATTTTAGGAGCTGCTCCTAATTAAGTACGTACCAATTTAAATTTAAAAATATGGAACTATAACAGTAGAAATTGATATCAATCTCTCAAGTTTGAAACAAGTTCTCAAAACCTTCTCCATATCCTGCTAAGAGGTTAACCTCCTATAGGATGCCCATATTTAATAGTAAGTTTACAGAGATATATAATTGAAATCAATAAACTTAAATTTGAATATCATTTCTTAGATATGTAAACAAGATGGAGTCAATGAATGATGCAATGAAAAGAGTGCAAGCACAAGAATTGATTCAAAGATTTAGAAGCAAGCAGGATTTGCACCGCTACCTGGTGCAGCAAGGTAATGAACTCATAGTAACTAATAAAAACCCCAAAACCCCTTAGTGAGGTTTATAAGTGCTTTGATTTGTAGGGTATAGTTGGGGTCTTATTGGGGTTAGAAGAGAAATTAGGCCAATTTGCAAAATGAGAAATAGAAATTAGCGAAATCTAGGGTCTACTTATGATGAGTAATATTTAGATTTACTGCTTAAGCTTAGGTATGGTACAAGTATTAATATAGACTAAGTCAAACCAGTGTTGAATTATACAGCCATAGCAAGACTCCTACACAAGAGTGCCCCAACCGTTAGGTATCATTGCTTGTTAGCTGTTTAACATTATAACTCAGGCTCTAGAAAACATCCTGCAAGAAAATAAAAGTTCTCACAGGTCCATATTGACTATCTCTGTGACTCTAAGACATTAAAGTATTGAGCTCACTTTCCTCTTGACTAACGAGCTGTCATGTTTCATCGCAAGTTTCCAGACATGCGTATCTCTCCTTAGACTATAGCCAATATTTATAGACGAAATGGTATTACTTTCAAGACTGTCAACAGAGTTAAGAAAGTGATTGATTTTACAGTGCCATTTTATAGCAATAATTTAAACTATATTTATGATTAAATGCAGAGAGCTATTGATAATAACATCAAGTTCATACATGCAGATGAAGCTGTGTTTACGTTCAACACTTTATTAATAAGTCATGGTACAAGAAGTACGATAACATAGAAGTTTATGACTAAAAAGTAAAGGTAGTCACCCAGCAATTTTAGCTGGTAAAAGTGAAGATTCAGGCTTAGAGAGTTATGTGATTCACCCTCGCTCTATTAAGCGAGAGTAGTATATAGAGTTCCTACATAGCTCAGAGAGAAGTATAGCAACCAAGAGATCATCCTGTTAGTTGATAACCTATCAGTTCATAAGACTAAGGAGTCTAAGAAAGCTTATGAAGACCTAAACATAACCCCTGTATACAACTCCTTACAGCCCTTAATTTAATGGAATAGAATTCTACTGGAGTTAAATAAAGACTCACTAAAAGAAGCTTCTGCTGTATCATCTTATGCACGACTTGCCCATCGATACAGTAGACTTGATTCAAAGCAGCTGTAAGAGAGTGAGCGTAGATAAGACAAAAATTTGTGCGAGAAAGGGAAGAATGAATGTTTATAAATAAGTTTTAGATTTAAACGAATGAATATATTCACATATTAAACTGGCCCATAAATGGGTTTGGCTTCTCCTTCTTCTCCTCTTCTTATGGCTTGCTTGGGCCCATATTTCTTCTCTTTGTGCCAGCTCCTGCATCTATGTTCATTTCATCTGGCTTTTAAAAATCTTTATAAAGTCTCTTGCTCACTTCATGAATTATCTGTGACTTTCTCTCTCTATGAACCTTAGCATGCTCTTTCATAAGATATATACCAGTGCCAGATTTTCCTACAAAGTTATATGTCAAAGCTTACTTGAAAGATAAGGATGCTTCTTAAGTTCCTCTAGCCAAGCTGAGCTTATAAGAATGCCTTGCTTCTTCTAGTCTTCAGGAGAAATAGAATATCGTTTCTTATGAGCTTCTTCAATAATTTCTCTGAGATAATCCTCTTTTATTGTACCAAGAACACCAAAGAAGAAGTTCCTCTCTGGGAGTTTATTAGAGAGTTGTTTCTTGGTAGGAAGGTAAACTACCACTTCCTCATCTGACATGGCATCCTCATAAAGATTAGTGACTGAAATCTCAGGGTAGTTGGGAATTTCGATTAGTTTAATCTCTTTATTTTTAAAAGCTATCTTCTCCTCACAAAGTATTGCTTTCAAGAATGAAATTTTGGTACCTTCCATAGTTGGAAGGAATAAACCAACTGCATAATATGTAAATAGTCATCAAGTTATCTTACCATGTAAAGTTAGGTATCGATAGAGATCTTCCTTACTTCTGAACCTTGATATCATTTCTTGAGCCTCGACTCTTTTCATTTGATCATTGAGTGATTCCATCTTTGTTCCTCTTCCTTTAATGAATTTCAAATTATAACTTATAGACTTCTGGATCCTATTGTTTAAAATCTTACTATTAAATATGGGCATCTTATAGGAGGTCAACCCTGCAAGATACGTGGAGAAAGTTTGCAGAAGCTGTAACAAACTGCAGTGATGAAGCTCCATTTTTATCAATTTAGTTCCATTAAATTAGTACTAAATTTGTTTAAATTTAATTAGTACTGGTACTAAATTCGTTTAATTTCAATTGGTACCAATTTAATAGTACCAAAACTTAATTAGTACCTAGTTTTAAACTAATGAAGTTTTAATGGAAAAGTTCCAAAATAGTTCAAAACCTAACTGGTACCAGTACCAACCTCAATTTTTTCTAAGTTGGTACCAAAATTAAAAATATTAAGCATGAATTTAGAAAATTTATAGTTATAAACTGTATAAATATGATGTCTAACGCCTAAGAATCAACCATTGTTGTTGCAGTACCAACTCCTATACAAAGTTACTTAAACTAGAGAGGTTATTAGAGCTTTATAATAGAAATTAATTTGAATTTAAACATGGCGGCTAACTTAAATCGCAAAGCAGTCTCTCTTGGCAGTGGTAATCTTAGCTAAACTTTGGATAAACTAAGAAGCAAGAGATCATATACATTGAAAAGGAGCCAGAGCTTAAAGCTCTTGAGTTTGAATCAGAGGTGTTTGTTCTAGAAATAAATATCAGGAAGCAGAGAGCAGAGATAAGTATTTAAACGCTAATCAAAGATGTTGAGGAGTTAAAAGAACATCTCCCACTAGAAGATTAAAGAATTCTAATGTCATGAATGCTAAAATTTCTTCTCAACTGATTCGAGCTTGAAGAGGCACATCAAAGAGATGCACTCTGGGAGAGATAAGATATATTTTAAGCACGAAAAGGTCGATGGCAGGTATTAGTGCACGACTTGCATGATCTTACACTCACTCAGAAAGTTAAAAGACACATGCAAAAACATCATTTAAGTGAGTTTTTAATGCAAGATAAAGAAACATAAAAACTTATACCAGCCAAGAGAAAGTCCAATACTGTAGAGTCTTAAAAGAGAGCAGGAAGAGAGACTTAAGAAGCAGAAACGTTTTGAGTCAATGAACCAACCAGCTAATGAATTATATATAGCATACTTGTAAGAGAGAGCTATGTATATACCTGCATTAAATGCAGTAGATCTCAGTTTTTGCATTGACAACTATTTACATATTGATGTGCACAAGGCAAAACTCATAGTAGTTGATGAATATGCTTATAAAGTATATCCTTTCAAATATCTGATTAGGAACGAGCAGTATCAAAATGAGTTTGCCAATGAATACATAATACTAAGAGAGACTCATAAAAGGTAATGCAAGAACTTGCTTAAACTCGATGGAGTTATTCTTGGACATGGTTTTATTGCACCACGACTCAAGAAATTTGAAATGACTCTAAGAGAATATCTCTACCATAATAGATACCCAGATGACTTGAATGAGATACTCACGGAAATGACCAAGGGTGTGAAAGAGCTGCATGATCTAGGGTATGTTCATAGAGATTTGAAGCCAGAAAATGTAATGCTAAATCTCTGTCCTTTAGAAATAGTAGTCATTGATTTCAATAGAGCAAGAAGGTAAGAAATAGTGACTTTAGCTAAAGTGCTAGGCACACCTGGACTTCCCAATAAGAGAGAAGTGGACTAATGGCTCTGTTTAGTGGGATGTCTGGGCGGTAGCAGCAATTATTTTAGAGTGCGATATGGAAAGTATGTCGTACTTCGGAACAAAGCAAGAAAAGTAATCAATAAGCATGGCTGTTAAACATATAAAGCAAGAAGATGTATGCAATTAGATTAAGAAAATGGTTGAGATGATCATAGTAAGAGCTACAGCATATCCAAGATCATCATTAGAAGATATACTTGAAACATTAAAGAGAGCTAAGTTCAAGAGATACCACAAAGATAAGCAGATAAAATTTGTTTGAATTAAGCACATTAATACTCATTAAATATTAATAAAATTCACATAAAACTTGCGTTTTCTCTACTAACCCTAATAAGACCCCCACTATACCCTACAAATCAAAGCACTTATAAACCTCACTAAGGGGTTATGGAGTTTTGAATTCATCTTCATGCTTTTCAATCTCTAAATCTTTCTTGTGAGCTTTTAAAAGATGCTTCCTTAATTCTCTAGTATGAGCATACTGCTTATGGCACTCGAAGCAATCATACTTTCCGTCGATTTTATCGTGCTTTAAGTACACAGTTGGCTTGGCTTCTCTATGCTCTTTCATATGCCTATACCAACTAGACTTATGAGCGAAGTCTCTCTCACACTACTCACAAAAGTATACTTCTGCTTCTTCAGTTTGTATAGGCATTTCACAAATACCTTTCTCCTCCTCTCTGTCTCCAACACACTTGTTTGCCATTTATTTTCTATTATTAATTTCTATTTTAATAACAGAGACCTCAAGTGATAGCTCAGGTAGTTCCTTATGAGAGTTCATCTCACAGCTATCACATATTATATTGCTGCCAAAAGTAAGTCTCATTTAGTTTGATGGAAGTGCTGTTTTTTCTTAAAATGTTAGCGCTCATATTTAAATTTGAATTTAAAATTATAAAACTGCCTCTATAACTGAGAGCTTATATGAGAGCTATGCAAACCTACAAGTTTCAAGAGAAGTTTTAGAGTATTATAGAAGAAATATGAGTGCCAAGAGACGATCCAGCTCTAAATCTGGGTGATAAAGTAACCATTTTAACTTTCAATAATAAGTTGATTATAGCACGTACCAATTTAGGAGCTGCTCCTAATTAAGTACGTACTGCTTTTGGAGGTATTTTGTCATTATATGATTAAAATTAGGGTACTCCTAATTAAGTACTAGCATTAATTAAAGCTCCTAATTAAGTACTAGCATTTTAGGAGCTGCTCCTAATTAAGTACGTACCAATTTAAATTAAAAAATATGGAACTATAACAGTAGAAATGATATCAATCACTCAAGTTTAAAACAAGTTCTCAAAACCTTCTCCATATCCTGCTAAGAGGTTGACCTCCTATAGGATGCCCATATTTAATAGTAAGTTTACAGAGGTATATAATTGAAATCAATAAACTTAAATTTGAATATCCTTTCTTAGATCTGTAAGCAAGATGGAGTCAATGAATGATGCAATGAAAAGAGTGCAAGCACAAGAATTGATTCAAAGATTTAGAAGCAAGCAGGATTTGCACCGCTACCTGTTGCAGCAAGGTAATGAACTCATAGTAGCTAATCGAAAACCCCAAAACCCCTTAGTGAGGTTTATAAGTGCTTTGATTTGTAGGGTATAGTTGGGGTCTTATTGGGGTTAGTAAGAGAAATTAGGCCAATTTGCAAAAGGAGAAATAGAAATTAGCGAAATATAGGGTCTATTTATGATGAGTAATATTTAGATTTACTTGCTTAAGCTTAGGTATGGTACAAGTATTAATATAGACTAAGTCAAACCAGTGTTGAATTATACAGCCATAGCAAGACTCCTACAAAAGAGTGCCCCAACTGTTAGGTATCATTGCTTGTTAGCTGTTTAACATTATGACTCAGGCTCTTGAAAACATCCTGCAAGAAAATAAAAGTTCTCACAGGTCCATATTGACTATCTCTGTGACTCTAAGACATTAAAGTATTGGGCTCACTTTCCTCTTGACTAACGAGCTGTCATGTTTCATCGCAAGTTTCCAGACATGCGTATCTCTCCTTAGACTATAGCCAATATTTATAGACGAAATGGTATTACTTTCAAGACTGTCAACAGAGTTAAGAAAGTGATTGATTTTACAGTGCCATTTTATAGCAATAATTTAAACTATATATATGATTAAATGCAGAGAGCTATTGATAATAACATCAAGTTCATACATGCAGATGAAGCTGTGTTTACGTTCAACACTTTTATTAATAAGTCAAGGTACAAGAAGTATGATAACATAGAAGTTTATGACTAAAAAGTAAAGGTAGTCACTCATGCAATTTTAGCTGGTATAAGTGAAAATTCAGGCTTAGAGAGTTATGTGATTCACCCTCGCTCTATTAAGCGAGAGTAGTATATAGAGATCCTACATAAGCTCAGAGAGAAGTATAGCAACCAAGAGATCATCCTGTTTGTTGATAACCTATCAGTTCATAAGACTAAGGAGTCTAAGAAAGCTTATGAAGAGTTAAACATAACTCCTGTATACAACGTTCCTTACAGCCCTTAATTTAATGGAATAGAATTCTACAGGAGTTAAATAAAGACTCACTACAAGAAGCTTCTGCTGTATCATCTTATGCATGACTTGCCCATCGATACAGTAGACTTGATTCAAAGCAGCTGTAAGAGAGTGAGCGTAGATAAGACAACAATTTGTGCAAGAAAGGGAAGAATGAATGTTTATAAATAAGTTTTAGATTTAAACGAATGAATATATTCACATATTAAACTGGCCCATAAATGGGTTTGGCTTCTCCTTCTTCTCCTCTTCTTATGGCTTGATTGGGCCCATATTTCTTCTCTTTGTGCCAGTCCTGCATCTATGTTCATTTCATCTGGCTTTTAAACATCTTTATAAAGCTCTTGCTCACTTCATGAAATATCTGTGACTTTCTCTCTCTATGAACCTTAGCAGGCTCTTTCATAAGATATATACCAGTGCCAGATTTTCCTACAAAGTTATATGTCAAAGCTTACTTGAAAGATAAGGATGCTTCTTAAGTTCCTCTAGCCAAGCTGAGCTTATAAGAATGCCTTGCTTCTTCTAGTCTTCAGAAGAAATAGAATATCGTTTCTTATGTGCTTCTTCAATAATTTCTCTGAGATAATCCTCTTTTATTGTACCAAGAACACCAAAGAAGAAGTTCCTCTCTCGGAGTTTATTAGAGAGTTGTTACTTGGTAGGAAGGTAAACTACCACTTCCTCATCTTACATGGCATCCTCATAAAGATTAGTGACTGAAATCTCAGGGCAGTTGGGAATTTCGATTAGTTTAATCTCTTTATTTTTAAAAGCATTCTTCTCCTCACAAAGTATTGCATTCAAGAATGAAATTTTGGTACCTTCCATCGTAGGAAGAAAAAAACCAACTGTATAATATGTTAATAATAATCAAGTTATCTTACCATGTAAAATAAGGTATCGATAGAGATCTACCTCACTTCTGAATCTTGATATCATTTCTTGAGCCTCGACTCTTTTCATTTGATCAATGAGTGATTCCATCTTGGTTCCTCTTCCTATTAATGAATTTCAAATTATAACTTATAGACTTCTGGATCCTATTGTTTAAAATCTTACTATTAAATATGGGCATCTTATAGGAGGTCAACCCTGCAAGATACGTGGAGAAAGTTTACAGAAGCTGTAACAAACTGCAGTGATGGAGCTCCATTTGTATCAATTTAGTTCCATTAAATTAGTACTAAATTTGTTTAAATTTAATTAGTACTGGTACTAAATCCGTTTAATTTAATTGGTACCAATTTAATAGTACCAAAACTTAATTAGTACTTTTAAACTAATGAGGTTTTAATGGAAAAGTTCCAAAATGGTTAAAAACCTAATTGGTACCAGTACCAACCTGAATTTTTTCTAAGTTGGTACCAAAATTAAAAATATTAAGCATGAATTTAGAAAAATTATAGTTATAAACTTAGCATAAATATGATGTCTAACGCCTAAGAATCAACCATCGTTGTTGCAGTACCAACTCCTATACAAAGTTACTATAACTAGAGAGGTTATTAGAGCTTTATAATAGAAATTTAAATTTGAATTTAAACATGGCGGCTAACTTAAATCGCAAAGCAGTCTCTCTTGGCAGTGGATAATCTTAGCTAAACTTTGGATAAACTAAGAAGCAAGAGATCATATACATTGAAAAGGAGCCAGAGCTTAAAGCTCTTGAGTTTGAATCAGAGGTGTTTGTTCTAGAAATAAATATCAGAAGCAGAGAGCAGAGATAAGTATTTAAACGCTAATCGAAGATGTTGAGGAGTTAAAAGAACATCTCCCACTAGAAAAGATTAAAGAATTCTAATGTCATGAATGCTAAAATTTCTTCTCAACTGATTCGAGCTTGAAGAGGCACATCAAAGAGATGCACTCTGGGAGAGATAAGATATATTTTAAGCACGAAAAGGTCGATGGCAGGTATTAGTGCACGACTTGCATGAAGTCTTACACTCACTCAGCTAAAGTTAAAAGACACATGCAAAAACATCATTTAAGTGAGTTTTTAATGCAAGATAAAGAAACATAAAAACTTATACCAGCCAAGAGAAAGTCCAATACTGTAGAGTCTTAAAAGAGAGCAGGAAGAGAGACTTAAGAAGCAGAAACGTTTTGAGTCAATGAACCAACCAGCTAATGAATTATATATAGCATACTTGTAAGAGAGAGCTATGTATATACCTGCATTAAATGCAGTAGATCTCAGTTTTTGCATTGACAACTATTTACATATTGATGTGCCTAACAAGGCAAAACTCATAGTAGTTGATGAGTATGCTTATAAAGTATATCCTTTCAAATATCTGATTAGGAACGAGCAGTATCAAAATGAGTTTGCCAATGAATACATAATACTAAGAGAGGCTCATAAAAGGTAATGCAAGAACTTGCTAAAACTCGATGGAGTTATTCTTGGACATGGTTTTATTGCACTACGACTCAAGAAATTTGAAATGACTCTAAGAGATTATCTCTACCATAATAGATACCCAGATGACTTGAATGAGATACTCACGGAAATGACCAAGGGTATGAAAGAGCTGCATGAACTAGGGTATGTTCATAGAGATTTGAAGCCAGAAAATGTAATGCTAAATCTCTGTCCTTTAGAAATAGTAGTCATTGATTTCAATAGAGCAATAAGGTAAGAAATAGTGACTTTAGCTAAAGTACTATGCACACCTGGGTACTTCCCAATAAGAGAGAAGTGGACTAATGGCTCTGTTTAGTGAGATGTCTGGGCGGTAGCAGCAATTATTTTAGAGTGCGATATGGAAAGTATGTCGTACTTCGGAACAAAGCAAGAAAAGTAATCAATAAGCATGGCTGTTAAACATATAAAGCAAGAAGATGTATGCAATTAGATCAAGAAAATGGTTGAGATAATCATAGTAAGAGCTCCAGCATATCCAAGATCATCATTAGAAGATATACTTGAAACATTAAAGAGAGCTAAATTCAAGAGATACCACAAAGATAAGCAGATAAAATTTGTTTGAATTAAGCACACTAATAATCAATAAATATTCATTAAATTCACAAAAACCTGCGCTTTCTCTACTAACCCCAATAAGACCCCAACTACACCCTACAAATCAAAGCACTTATAAACCTCACTAAGGGGTTTTGGGGTTTTGAGTGTAGTATCTGCAACTACTATATCTAAGTGTGCAATTAATGAATAGATCTGAGAGATTTCCACTGTGATCTTGGGCGGATATCCGCGCAATTTATTGTAAAAAACTCCACTTCAAACGACATTCGTCTTAATCCACTTTCTTATTTCAGGGACTTCTCTAGGCATTAAATGCCCTCATTTTTAATAAATCTTAATTATATTTATTTAATCTGAAGATTTGATTTTAATTCTTAATTAAAAATTAAAAGTTTTAAAGTCAGATTGATTTCTCTTAAGAGAATTTGAATTAAAGATAAATTATTAAATTAATAAATTGCGTTAATTTAATAATCTTCAGATTAAATAAATATAATTAAGATTTATTAAAAATGAGGGCATTTAATGCTAAAGAGTTCCTTGAATTAAGAATGTGGATTCAGACGGATTTAGTTTGAAGCAAAGTTTTTTACGATAAATTGCGCGGATATCCGCCCAAGATCACAGTGGAAATCTCTCAGATCGATTCATAGATTGATTTCTAAGATATACTAATTCCAATATACACTCTACTGCATATATTTACTCTTTTCTTATTGTTTTAAGATTTCTAACTAATTCAATAAGACATCGATTTTGATTAATATAAAAATTCACTTATACTTCAAAAATATTACCTTATCACGTGTCGTCAGCAGCAACAAATGGAAAATCTTATCCCATTTCTGATATGACTGTTATTTTAATTGTTAATGAATAATTTAAAATGATTTATATAAAAGAATATTATTTATATGCTTAATAAAATAAATAATTTGAAGTGTTTTCCAAAATTTAAATGAAATGCTTTCTACCCACAGAGTAAGAAAAAATATTTAAATAGGGATCCTAATAATTTCGGAGTAACCCGATCTCTTAAGTAATTAGCCGATTTTAGCTCACATATAATCTCACACTTAAAATTTAGGTCTCCATTTTTAATGAGAATAAGCTAAATTTGTATATTTTCTAAAACCGTTCTATAAGTATGAGAAAATAATTTTTTCCCATATTTATATTTTCATAATAATGCAAGGAATTTTAGGGAATCTTTTTTCTTTAATTTTTTGACGAAAAAATAAGGGTACATTTTTTTAATTTTTATAAATGGATCAAACTGATGAATTATTATCTACCCGCAATAACTGTTTAGCAGATCCAATTATTTATTAGTATAATATGACCATATTAGGAAGCAAATTGTTTTATGTAGCCTCAATTGAAGATGTATCAAACCATTTTACAACAGTACAAGCTCTGACTACCATTGAAGGAACTCGTCAAGCTTCTCAAGCTTTATATTATGCTTCAGATTCTTTTGAATATTAGTCAAGTATAAATATACTACATTAATTTATAATCATTATAATTTTTAATTTAAATTTGCAAGATTTAATTCTATATAAATTCAGATGCTACTTAACTATATGTATCAACTATGATTAATTTTAAGACATGAATATATGTTACTATGCAAATAGATACCGACCCTACAAAATACAACAAGATTTGTAAAAACATTTATTACTAAATATTTTGAAATATATTTGTATATTTTATAAGAGACTTAGAATTTATGATACTAGCATGATTTTTGTTACTGGAAAGGAATATCAAATAACAAAAACTAATGGAGGTGCAAAAATGAGCTTAGTTGTTACTAATACTTATATTGCTGATGGATTCTATCAAAGTGATAATGACCAGATCAACATTGCTCTCTTTTTGAAATCAGATTTGTCACTCATTGCTTTTAAAAAGTAATTATTTCCTCTTTTATTTTTCAAGTTAATTCTACTTAGTTTATGCTAATAATATACATCTAACTTACTTAGGAATTTACATTTGATAATATGGTAACAAATTTTATAAGCCTCAAATATTACATTCCCCCTAGATTATATTAAGTTAAGTCTTAATGAAAAATAGTGACTAAAGAAATCTGCTATAAATATCCTTATTTTAGATCCAGAGTTATGAATTGAATATAAATAAATTGTTTTAACTTGTAAAATATGGTTATTTAAATTAATTTCTTGTAGTTTATGAGAATTGTATAATTTTAGATGATTAAAATTTTGATATGACAGAAGTTTTAATCAACTATTTATATTGATAGTTTGATATTAATTTCTTTAACTATAGGATTTAAATAACTGGATTGAGCTTGCTTTAATTTGGGTTGAGTATGAACACTGGTGGCTCAAATCTTTATTTAGCTTTTACCTCTAAAATGATGCGTAAGCTTATCATATCCATTAAATTTCTTTAACTTTAGTGGGCGATACATACTCTGGAGTCATTCATAAACTTGATATTGCTGAATTTTAATTTATGAAAAACTCTCTAAATTTAATAATATCTTTTTTAATCCATTTACTGTTCAGATATATTAGAAATTTAATATTGTCTGTAATAATGCAATATCTTTAGTGTAACTATGAAATAAAAATCTGAAAGGAATCTTAAAAAATTATACTTAACCCCTTAAATATTTATGAATTGACTAGATTGGTAATTTATAAATCTTTAAAATAAAATTATTCTTAATTTTAGACAAAATTAAAAATTTTGAATTTAAATTTAAATATAACAATCTCATTTATTAGCTCTAGTTTTATAATAATACTCTTGCTAGTGGAAATACTTGCTTCGAGTTTGTTGCTGAATCAGTTTATTAATATTATAAATAAATTAATTTCTCCTACAACTATGACAGAAGATAAAACAACAATAGCAAGTATATTAATTATAAATAGCTATAATCTATTATTAGTATTTAATATAATTAACTAAGTGAACCTACTTTTACAACAATCGCTTAGTCAACTAATTTTATATATAATTTCGTCAACTAGACTATTGCCAACTTCAAATCTTTACATTGAAAGCAAAATTAATTTGAGAGATGTCAAATTTAATTTGGCTAAGTATCAAGATTGCTAACCATATGGAATATCATTCTATGATGATCTTGATCCTATTAGTGTAGTTGTAGATTAAACAGAAAGTTAGCTTAATTAAATATTATCTAACAATAAATACTATTATTTTATATTAGTAAAGTATTACTATACCTCAGCCTAATATTTGTGGAGCAGATACAGTTACTATCACCAAATCTATAGATAACTATGTCAATATTCAAATTTAAATATCGATTTAATTAATAATAAAATTAAAATTTAAATACATAATATTTATTCCTTCTTTCATTACAGTGAATACTGTTGCTTCACCAATAAAACTCCAAAACAACTCCATTTGCTTACTTTATGTCCTTATCGGGATTAAATTTATTTTAGTTTTATATAATCATTATACCGCTGATTTTTAAAATCAAGGAATATTTTGAATGTAGCATATTATAAAATAAAAATGAATTTTATTTATAAATTAATATAAATTATTAATATAGATAGGATTGATGAATTTTTAATTTTTTCATAGAAAGAAAAAAAGAATTTAACATTTAAATATTGTAGGAATACATTTGATTTGGGAAAAATAAAATAAATTAAAATGATTTGAAATTCGTGGCAGTTAACTTTCTGGAAACCTAGACTATATGGTACTTGTTTGATAGAGAATTCAAATTCAGCTGGACTTTACTATTGGCGGTACCCCATATCGCATCGTAGAAAAGAGATAACTCGACTTTAACTTGAGCATTAAAATCAACTAAACAAATCACCAAAAATTAAAGTCGAGTTATCTCTTTTCTACGATGCGATATGGGGTACCGCCAATAGTAAAGTCCAGCTGAATTTGAATTCTCTATCAAACAAGTACCATATAGTCTAGGTTTCCAGAAAGTTAACTGCCACGAATTTCAAATCATTTTAATTTATTTTTATTAATTTTCCCAAATCAAATGTTTCCTACAATACTTTTCATTATTATTTTTTATCAAGCATAAAAATTGAAATTTGTTGAAAGAATTTATTATAAACAATTTGTATAAAGTTTAGAAAAATTTGTAAGATATAGGGATTTCACATTTATATTTTTAAAAAAAGACTATTTCGATGTTTATTTTTGGCAGTAAAACTAAAAAGAATTTATTTTAATAAACATCAAGTTTATAGTATCATTAAAAAGTAAAGTACATTAAATATGGATATTTTGTAGAAGGTCATCATCAGTGACTATTATAGGGTAAATAAATAGAAATATAAACAAGTTTTATTAATATATTTTTTTTTCAAATTTTAGAAATTAATTAAATTATAATAGCGCTTAATTTATATATTGTTAATTTAGGAGAACCTAAGATTTAAGTTAAAATTATATAACGAAATAATAAATAGGTCAAAGTCATAATAAGTATATTTAAAATTTAAGTTAAAATTGTTAATGCTCTTCTTCACTTAACTTATAATATAAAAAACATAATTAAGAGCTTTATTATTTTTTAAAAATGCACAATTTTAAAACTATGTTATAAGCTAAATCAATGAATGATTTTGAAATCTTTTAATTTTCATATAAAATAGTTACTAACATCATTTTTTAAGCAACTATAGTAGATAAAATTGAATTATATAAAAATTTCTAAACAAAAATATGCTATGATATTTAATAATATAAAAATATAAAACAAAACTAAATCATAATCCCCAACTTTAACATATAAAGTAAAACATATATTAAAATGACTAATGAGTTTTAGTGTTATATAATGACAATCATCGTAGCTCCTACTTCAGATGATGAAGTTGGACAATATTCATTAAGATTGACCTATACTCTTGGCTCAAATGAAGCTTCAAGAGTAATAGTTATTAATGTTGATCCAGTTTCAACTATCTATCCTACTATATTAGTAGAAGAAGTAGTAATAGTATTCACTAAGGTAAATGTTACAGTGAAATCAAATAACCTTTAAGTATTATTTATTAATGATTTTAAGTTTTCAATGGCAAACAGAAGATTGAGAAGTCTATGATCAAGAAGTCTAGCAGTTTACATGCACCATCATCAAATAGTTGCCATTGATTTACTTAAAGTAAATTTTTCTGTTAGTCTGGGACTATATATATATATGTATATATATATATATATATATATATATATAAGCAAGTTGATAGAGTCAGGTATCATTAGTAACTACATAAATCACCTGTTCACTACCCTGGTATAGGAAGAACAATTAATAATTCTTCAGTGATAAAGCTTTAACTGATTTTGGGCTCGAACCAGGGGTCCTCCTGCCTTTGGCAGACTGCTTACATGCCAACCTGGCTCTAACCTACCTTACTATATTATTAATTTGTTGTGAAAGTATTAAGATTTCTTAAAACATTTTGTAATAAGAAGTCATTGTTTTGATCTTTAAGCTGGAAAATTAAAAAATAAATATGTATTATTTTAAAATAAGGCATTCAGATTTTTTTATGATTATGAATTAAATTTTTGAAAATTATATTAATATTAAGATTTATTAAAACTGAATTAAATTTCAAATTCATTATTGCCAATTATTTAATTAGCTACATCCCATATTAATAACTTCAAAGATAGTATTTCAAATTTTAAGTTTTGAATCTTATGTATTGTGAATGTTGAAGATATTTCGAAAATATAAAGATACTTCTTCTTAAATGAGATTTTATTAAGTATATATTTTATCTCACATCCTATATAAAAAGTCAATTAGCTGATAGCAATTCAATACAAGATTTGTTAGCTAAATACAATTAATTAGAAATACTAAGCAATATTCAAATTTTCGAATATTAATGTATTTACAGTTAATATTTCAGAAAAATATATTGCAATTATTCTTCTCTAAATCATGCAATTTTAAATTAATCTAAGCTACTTTATTTGATGTCAGTTAAATTTGTTTTATTTTTTATTTACCTAACATTTTGTATTTATCTATGATGTTAATATAAGTTTAGTTATTTAAAGGGTTATTTTTTATTTCTAATCAATACCTTTACATAAATATATATCATGTACAATATTATTTTGTAAGCTAATTTTAATAAATTAATATTTCTACTAGTTCTTACACACTATAAGAATGTCCAGCAGATCCAGTGCTGTTCCATTTACACAAAGAAGGTCCTAACTACTTTATATCTTCAGACATGAGCTCAGATTTAAGTTTAAATTTATATTAATTTAATAAGTTACTTTGCTATTTGTGGCCACAGAATGCAATACTTCTATTACATTAATATATTTAATTTATTTAAAGTATTTTTGTTCAATATTTTTTATATAATAACAGCCTTTTTTCCAAGTTATATCTAATATTTAATTAAGTTTATGACAAAGAATAAACCTTTATGTTCCAAATAAATCTTAACACTGGAAAGTATGATAATTTATATTTAATAAGGAATCTTTGGGGGGGACTTTCCTGGCAAGTAAAAAGATTTATTTTTTTTCTTTCTGTGATTATGTTTTCTTTGACAACCACAAAAGACAAATGAATCTTCCACTACTTGTGATTCGAGCATTTACTCGATGTTTTACTATATTTTTTTAAATATACTTCAGAATAGTTAGTATTTCTCATTAAAAACATCTTAATTTTCTTGAATAAACCAAATTCTTTGATATATTTGTAAATGACTTAATTTATACAATGTTAAAATATAAGACAGCATTTACATTTTTTATTTTGAACTCTTTTAAGAATGCTTTATTTATCATCTAAAAAATTAACGAGTAAAAATATGTGTTTTAATTAAAAATTCATAAAAAATATTTATAAAAAATCACTTGCCCGTAAACTTCCTCCCCCCCCCGAATCTTTAATTAAAGTATCATCACTATTTAATATTAGATCAAATGAAAATTGGTTAACTTAAAAATTTCTGATACGCTTGGAAGAAAAAAAAATTCGAACTAAAAAATATTTATTCAATCCATATCATCCCTATTTCTAGATATAACTAATAAACTTGGCAAGTGAGCTTGTAAGACTCCGCTTTCTCAATGAAATCCACTTCTGGGATTATAGTCAGGTCTTTCGCTATGGTAGCTTCTAGTTTGGCACTTTATTATTGAATTTTTTGAAATTTTAAAAACCATTTTTATACAGCTTTCAGTTAAAAAAAGAATCCAAATATATACCAAGCTGAAATTTTCAGATTTTAACAGTGGCCTTTTATTCACCACTCTTTTTTAGTGTTGTAAGAACTTGCAGTATGATAAATTAATAATAAATATTTTTTCTTCACTTATTATATTTTAATGATAGTTATTTTGTTGACTGCAGATATCATAGCTCAGATAATCTGTACAGCATGATTAATTCAGTTACAAACTCATACAGAACAGAGGGAGCTATCTACTTATTCAAACATAATGTCGCAGGTATTTTTGAAAGCACCAAGGAAATAAATAAATTAATCATTAAATTTCAAATTGCCAAAGTTGGCTAAAATATTATTGGAGATGGATTTAGACTAACAGGTACCACTCTTATGATTTATGGTAGAACATCTGGATTAAATCATTATTTTATTATTAATATTGCTAAGCTATACCAGTTTAGCTCCATTCTTTATGAAATTAACTGTGGACTTTGTTGTTGAAATATACAAAACTATCAACTACTAGCCAGATGCATAAATCTAATCTATCACTCTAAATATTAATAAAAAGATTATTAATTAATATATTTTAGATACTTAAAATTTCATATATTAATTATCTAAATGAAGATGCAAGTCAATTATTAATTACAATTTTATTTATTAATTCTATGGATTAATGGGAGTTAAAGATGCTTCAAGCAACAATAACTAAAAGTATTTAATTTAAAAATAAGGGGGGTACCTGTCTCACACCCCCCACTTTTATTATAGTAAAATTAAAAACAGTAATTATCTAACTAACCAAATTTGAGTCGAAAATCACGAATTTAATAATTGTAAAGCTTTTTGGAAACACTCTGAGGTAATATGACTTTGAAAATTTTATTGATTTTATAATGAAATTACATTTATAATAGTCCCTTTATGATAATTATTTGGCTATTTTTTCCTCCAACAACTTTTACTTCTTTACTTATAATTTCACTTGGAGAGAACTTCTTCTGATATTTCGAGTGACAAAACATTATCGCTCATAAATTAATTGATTATAAACTATATTATTTC
>ARYC01017047.1:0-62586 GCA_000711775.1 Oxytricha trifallax
CTATAATAACATCAAGTTCATACATGCAGATGAAGCTGTGTTTACGTTCAACACTTTATTAATAAGTCATGGTACAAGAAGTATGATAACATAGAAGTTTATGACTAAAAAGTAAAGGTAGTCACTCATGCAATTTTAGCTGGTAAAAGTGAAGATTCAGGCTTAGAGAGTTATGTTATTCACCCTCGCTCTATTAAGCGAGAGTAGTATATAGAGTTCCTACATAAGCTCAGAGAAAAGTATAGCAACCAAGAGATCATCTTGTTTGTTGATAACCTATCAGTTCATAAGACTAAGGAGTATAAGAAAGCTTATGAAGAGTTAAACATAACTCCTGTATACAACGTTCCTTACAGCCCTTAATTTAATGGAATAGAATTCTACTGGAGTTAAATAAAGACTCACTACAAGAAGCTTCTGCTGTATCATCTTATGCACGACTTGCCCATCGATACAGTAGACTTGATTCAAAGCAGCTGTAAGAGAGTGAGCGTAGATAAGACAAAAATTTGTGCGAGAAAGGGAAGAATGAATGTTTATAAATAAGTTTTAGATTTAAACGAATGAATATATTCACATATTAAACTGGCCCATAAATGGGTTTGGCTTCTCCTTCTTCTCCTCTTCTTATGGCTTGCTTGGGCCCATATTTCTTCTCTTTGTGCCAGCTCCTGCATCTATGTTCATTTCATCTGGCTTTTAAACATCTTTATAAAGCTCTTGCTCACTTCATGAAATTTCTGTGACTTTCTCTCTCTATGAACCTTAGCAGGCTCTTTCATAAGATATATACCAGTGCCAGATTTTCCTACAAAGTTATATGTCAAAGCTTACTTGAAAGATAAGGATGCTTCTTAAGTTCCTCTAGCCAAGCTGAGCTTATTAGAATGCCTTGCTTCTTCTAGTCTTCAGGAGAAATAGAATATCGTTTCTTATGTGCTTCTTCAATAATTTCTCTGAGATAATCCTCTTTTATTGTACCAAGAGCACCAAAGAAGAAGTTCCTCTCTGGGAGTTTATTAAAGAGTTGTTTCTTGGTAGGAAGGTAAACTACCACTTCCTCATCTTACATGGCATCCTCATAAAGATTAGTGATGAAATCTCAGGGTAGTTGGGAATTTACGATTAGTTTAATCTCTTTATTTTTAAAAGCTTTCTTCTCCTCACAAAGTATTGCTTTCAAGAATGAAATTTTGGTACCTTCCATCGTAGGAAGGATTAAACCAACTGTATAATATGTTAATAATCATCAAGTTATCTTACCATGTAAAGTTTGGTATCGATAGAGATCTTCCTTACTTCTGAATCTTGATATCATTTCTTGAGCCTCGACTCTTTTCATTTGATCATTGAATGATCCCATCTTTGTTCCTCTTCCTATAAATGAATTTCAAATTATAATTATAGACTTCTGGATCCTATTGTTTAAAATCTTACTATTAAATATGGGCATCTTATAGGAGGTCAACCCTGCAAGATAAGTGGAGAAAGTTTGCAGAAGCTGTAACAAACTGCAGAGATGGAGCTCCATTTTTATCAATTTAGTTCCATTAAATTAGTACTAAATTTGTTTAAATTTAATTAGTACTGGCACTAAATTCGTTTAATTTTAATTGGTACCAATTTAATAGTACCAAAACTTAATTAGTACCTAGTTTTAAACTAATGAGGTTTTAATGGAAAAGTTCCAAAATGGTTCAAAACCTAATTGGTACCAGTACCAACCTGAATTTTTTCTAAGTTGGTACCAAAATTAAAAATATTAAGCATGAATTTAGAAAAATTATAGTTATAAACTTAGCATAAATATGATGTCTAACGCCTAAGAATCAACCATCGTTGTTGCAGTACCAACTCCTATACAAAGTTACTATAACTAGAGAGGTTATTAGAGCTTTATAATAGAAATTTAAATTTGAATTTAAACATGGCGGCTAACTTAAATCGCAAAGCAGTCTCTCTTGGCAGTGGATAATCTTAGCTAAACTTTGGATAAACTAAGAAGCCAGAGATCATATACATTGAAAAGGAGCCAGAGCTTAAAGCTCTTGAGTTTGAATCAGAGGTGTTTGTTCTAGAAATAAATATCAGGAAGCAGAGAGCAGAGATAAGTATTTAAACGCTAATCGAAGATGTTGAGGAGTTAAAAGAACATCTCCCACTAGAAAAGATTAAAGAATTCTAATGTGATGAATGCTAAAATTTCTTCTCAACTGATTCGAGCTTGAAGAGGCACATCAAAGAGATGCACTCTGGGAGAGCTAAGATATATTTTAAGCACGAAAAGGTCGATGGCAGGTATTAGTGCACGACTTGCATGAAGTCTTACACTCACTCAGCTAAAGTTAAAAGACACATGCAAAAACATCATTTAAGTGAGTTTTTAATGCAAGATAAAGAAACATAAAAACTTATACCAGCCAAGAGAAAGTCCAATACTGTAGAGTCTTAAAGAGAGCAGGAAGAGAGACTTAAGAAGCAGAAACGTTTTGAGTCAATGAACCAACCAGCTAATGAATTATATATAGCATGCTTGTAAGAGAGAGCTATGTATATACCTGCATTAAATGCAGTAGATCTCAGTTTTTGCATTGACAACTATTTACATATTGATGTGCCTAACAAGGCAAAACTCATAGTAGTTGATGAGTATGCTTATAAAGTATATCCTTTCAAATATCTTATTAGGAACGAGCAGTATCAAAATGAGTTTGCCAATGAATACATAATACTAAGAGAGGCTCATAAAAGGTAATGCAAGAACTTGCTTAAACTCGATGGAGTTATTCTTGGACATGGTTTTATTGCACTACGACTTAAGAAATTTGAAATGACTCTAAGAGATTATCTCTACCATAATAGATACCCAGATGACTTGAATGAGATACTCACGGAAATGACCAAGGGTGTGAAAGAGCTGCATGATCTAGGGTATGTTCATAGAGATTTGAAGCCAGAAAATGTAATGCTAAATCTCTGTCCTTTAGAAATAGTAGTCATTGATTTCAATAGAGCAATAAGGTAAGAAATAGTGACTTTAGCTAAAGTGCTAGGCACACCTGGGTACTTCCCAATAAGAGAGAAGTGGACTAATGGCTCTGTTTAGTGGGATGTCTGGGCGGTAGCAGCAATTATTTTAGAGTGCGATATGGAAAGTATGTCGTACTTCGGAACAAAGCAAGAAAAGTAATCAATAAGCATGGCTGTTAAACATATAAAGCAAGAAGATGTATGCACTTAGATTAAGAAAATGGTTGAGATGATCATAGTAAGAGCTCCAGCATATCCAAGATCATCATTAGAAGATATACTTGAAACATTAAAGAGAGCTAAGTTCAAGAGATACCACAAAGATAAGCAGATAAAATTTGTTTGAATTAAGCACATTAATACTCATTAAATATTCATTAAATTCACATAAAACTTGCGTTTTCTCTACTAACCCCAATAAGACCCCAACTATACCCTACAAATCAAAGCACTTATAAACCTCACTAAGGGGTTTTGGGGTTTTGAGGTGTATATTGGCATTAGTATATCTAAGTGTGCAATTAATGAATAGATCTGAGAGATTTCCACTGTGATCTTGGGCGGATATCCGCGCAATTTATTGTAAAAAACTCCACTTCAAACGACATTCGTCTTAATCCACTTTCTTATTTCAGGGACTTCTCTAGGCATTAAATGCCCTCATTTTTAATAAATCTTAATTATATTTATTTAATCTGAAGATTTGATTTTAATTCTTAATTAAAAATTAAAAGTTTTAAAGTCAGATTGATTTCTCTTAAGAGAATTTGAATTAAAGATAAATTATTAAATTAATAAATTGCGTTAATTTAATAATCTTCAGATTAAATAAATATAATTAAGATTTATTAAAAATGAGGGCATTTAATGCCTAGAGAGGTCCCTGAATTAAGAAAGTGGATTAAGACGAATGTCGTTTGAAGTGGAGTTTTTTACGATAAATTGCGCGGATATCCTCGGCTTATGAGCGTATATTCGCCCAAGATCACAGTGGAAATCTCTCAGATCGATTCATAAATTGCACACTTAGATATACTAATGCTAATATACACTCTACTGCTTATATTCACTCTTTTCTTATTGTTTTAAGATTTCTAACTAATTCAATAAGACATCGATTTTGATTAATATAAAAATTCACTTATACTTCAAAAATATTACCTTATCACGTGTCGTCAGCAGCAACAAATGGAAAATCTTATCCCATTTCTGATATGACTGTTATTTTAATTGTTAATGAATAATTTAAAATGATTTATATAAAAGAATATTATTTATATG
This sequence comes from Oxytricha trifallax, assembly GCA_000711775.1. Classification (NCBI taxonomy): domain Eukaryota; phylum Ciliophora; class Spirotrichea; order Sporadotrichida; family Oxytrichidae; genus Oxytricha; species Oxytricha trifallax. The sequence continues at coordinate 4,312 of ARYC01017047.1, forward strand.
CTTAATAAAATAAATAATTTGAAGTGTTTTCCAAAATTTAAATGAAATGCTTTCTACCCACAGAGTAAGAAAAAATATTTAAATAGGGATCCTAATAATTTCGGAGTAACCCGATCTCTTAAGTAATTAGCCGATTTTAGCTCACATATAATCTCACACTTAAAATTTAGGTCTCCATTTTTAATGAGAATAAGCTAAATTTGTATATTTTCTAAAACCGTTCTATAAGTATGAGAAAATAATTTTTTCCCATATTTATATTTTCATAATAATGCAAGGAATTTTAGGGAATCTTTTTTCTTTAATTTTTTGACGAAAAAATAAGGGTACATTTTTTTAATTTTTATAAATGGATCAAACTGATGAATTATTATCTACCCGCAATAACTGTTTAGCAGATCCAATTATTTATTAGTATAATATGACCATATTAGGAAGCAAATTGTTTTATGTAGCCTCAATTGAAGATGTATCAAACCATTTTACAACAGTACAAGCTCTGACTACCATTGAAGGAACTCGTCAAGCTTCTCAAGCTTTATATTATGCTTCAGATTCTTTTGAATATTAGTCAAGTATAAATATACTACATTAATTTATAATCATTATAATTTTTAATTTAAATTTGCAAGATTTAATTCTATATAAATTCAGATGCTACTTAACTATATGTATCAACTATGATTAATTTTAAGACATGAATATATGTTACTATGCAAATAGATACCGACCCTACAAAATACAACAAGATTTGTAAAAACATTTATTACTAAATATTTTGAAATATATTTGTATATTTTATAAGAGACTTAGAATTTATGATACTAGCATGATTTTTGTTACTGGAAAGGAATATCAAATAACAAAAACTAATGGAGGTGCAAAAATGAGCTTAGTTGTTACTAATACTTATATTGCTGATGGATTCTATCAAAGTGATAATGACCAGATCAACATTGCTCTCTTTTTGAAATCAGATTTGTCACTCATTGCTTTTAAAAAGTAATTATTTCCTCTTTTATTTTTCAAGTTAATTCTACTTAGTTTATGCTAATAATATACATCTAACTTACTTAGGAATTTACATTTGATAATATGGTAACAAATTTTATAAGCCTCAAATATTACATTCCCCCTAGATTATATTAAGTTAAGTCTTAATGAAAAATAGTGACTAAAGAAATCTGCTATAAATATCCTTATTTTAGATCCAGAGTTATGAATTGAATATAAATAAATTGTTTTAACTTGTAAAATATGGTTATTTAAATTAATTTCTTGTAGTTTATGAGAATTGTATAATTTTAGATGATTAAAATTTTGATATGACAGAAGTTTTAATCAACTATTTATATTGATAGTTTGATATTAATTTCTTTAACTATAGGATTTAAATAACTGGATTGAGCTTGCTTTAATTTGGGTTGAGTATGAACACTGGTGGCTCAAATCTTTATTTAGCTTTTACCTCTAAAATGATGCGTAAGCTTATCATATCCATTAAATTTCTTTAACTTTAGTGGGCGATACATACTCTGGAGTCATTCATAAACTTGATATTGCTGAATTTTAATTTATGAAAAACTCTCTAAATTTAATAATATCTTTTTTAATCCATTTACTGTTCAGATATATTAGAAATTTAATATTGTCTGTAATAATGCAATATCTTTAGTGTAACTATGAAATAAAAATCTGAAAGGAATCTTAAAAAATTATACTTAACCCCTTAAATATTTATGAATTGACTAGATTGGTAATTTATAAATCTTTAAAATAAAATTATTCTTAATTTTAGACAAAATTAAAAATTTTGAATTTAAATTTAAATATAACAATCTCATTTATTAGCTCTAGTTTTATAATAATACTCTTGCTAGTGGAAATACTTGCTTCGAGTTTGTTGCTGAATCAGTTTATTAATATTATAAATAAATTAATTTCTCCTACAACTATGACAGAAGATAAAACAACAATAGCAAGTATATTAATTATAAATAGCTATAATCTATTATTAGTATTTAATATAATTAACTAAGTGAACCTACTTTTACAACAATCGCTTAGTCAACTAATTTTATATATAATTTCGTCAACTAGACTATTGCCAACTTCAAATCTTTACATTGAAAGCAAAATTAATTTGAGAGATGTCAAATTTAATTTGGCTAAGTATCAAGATTGCTAACCATATGGAATATCATTCTATGATGATCTTGATCCTATTAGTGTAGTTGTAGATTAAACAGAAAGTTAGCTTAATTAAATATTATCTAACAATAAATACTATTATTTTATATTAGTAAAGTATTACTATACCTCAGCCTAATATTTGTGGAGCAGATACAGTTACTATCACCAAATCTATAGATAACTATGTCAATATTCAAATTTAAATATCGATTTAATTAATAATAAAATTAAAATTTAAATACATAATATTTATTCCTTCTTTCATTACAGTGAATACTGTTGCTTCACCAATAAAACTCCAAAACAACTCCATTTGCTTACTTTATGTCCTTATCGGGATTAAATTTATTTTAGTTTTATATAATCATTATACCGCTGATTTTTAAAATCAAGGAATATTTTGAATGTAGCATATTATAAAATAAAAATGAATTTTATTTATAAATTAATATAAATTATTAATATAGATAGGATTGATGAATTTTTAATTTTTTCATAGAAAGAAAAAAAGAATTTAACATTTAAATATTGTAGGAATACATTTGATTTGGGAAAAATAAAATAAATTAAAATGATTTGAAATTCGTGGCAGTTAACTTTCTGGAAACCTAGACTATATGGTACTTGTTTGATAGAGAATTCAAATTCAGCTGGACTTTACTATTGGCGGTACCCCATATCGCATCGTAGAAAAGAGATAACTCGACTTTAACTTGAGCATTAAAATCAACTAAACAAATCACCAAAAATTAAAGTCGAGTTATCTCTTTTCTACGATGCGATATGGGGTACCGCCAATAGTAAAGTCCAGCTGAATTTGAATTCTCTATCAAACAAGTACCATATAGTCTAGGTTTCCAGAAAGTTAACTGCCACGAATTTCAAATCATTTTAATTTATTTTTATTAATTTTCCCAAATCAAATGTTTCCTACAATACTTTTCATTATTATTTTTTATCAAGCATAAAAATTGAAATTTGTTGAAAGAATTTATTATAAACAATTTGTATAAAGTTTAGAAAAATTTGTAAGATATAGGGATTTCACATTTATATTTTTAAAAAAAGACTATTTCGATGTTTATTTTTGGCAGTAAAACTAAAAAGAATTTATTTTAATAAACATCAAGTTTATAGTATCATTAAAAAGTAAAGTACATTAAATATGGATATTTTGTAGAAGGTCATCATCAGTGACTATTATAGGGTAAATAAATAGAAATATAAACAAGTTTTATTAATATATTTTTTTTTCAAATTTTAGAAATTAATTAAATTATAATAGCGCTTAATTTATATATTGTTAATTTAGGAGAACCTAAGATTTAAGTTAAAATTATATAACGAAATAATAAATAGGTCAAAGTCATAATAAGTATATTTAAAATTTAAGTTAAAATTGTTAATGCTCTTCTTCACTTAACTTATAATATAAAAAACATAATTAAGAGCTTTATTATTTTTTAAAAATGCACAATTTTAAAACTATGTTATAAGCTAAATCAATGAATGATTTTGAAATCTTTTAATTTTCATATAAAATAGTTACTAACATCATTTTTTAAGCAACTATAGTAGATAAAATTGAATTATATAAAAATTTCTAAACAAAAATATGCTATGATATTTAATAATATAAAAATATAAAACAAAACTAAATCATAATCCCCAACTTTAACATATAAAGTAAAACATATATTAAAATGACTAATGAGTTTTAGTGTTATATAATGACAATCATCGTAGCTCCTACTTCAGATGATGAAGTTGGACAATATTCATTAAGATTGACCTATACTCTTGGCTCAAATGAAGCTTCAAGAGTAATAGTTATTAATGTTGATCCAGTTTCAACTATCTATCCTACTATATTAGTAGAAGAAGTAGTAATAGTATTCACTAAGGTAAATGTTACAGTGAAATCAAATAACCTTTAAGTATTATTTATTAATGATTTTAAGTTTTCAATGGCAAACAGAAGATTGAGAAGTCTATGATCAAGAAGTCTAGCAGTTTACATGCACCATCATCAAATAGTTGCCATTGATTTACTTAAAGTAAATTTTTCTGTTAGTCTGGGACATATATATATATATATGTATATATATATATATATATATATATATATAAGCAAGTTGATAGAGTCAGGTATCATTAGTAACTACATAAATCACCTGTTCACTACCCTGGTATAGGAAGAACAATTAATAATTCTTCAGTGATAAAGCTTTAACTGATTTTGGGCTCGAACCAGGGGTCCTCCTGCCTTTGGCAGACTGCTTACATGCCAACCTGGCTCTAACCTACCTTACTATATTATTAATTTGTTGTGAAAGTATTAAGATTTCTTAAAACATTTTGTAATAAGAAGTCATTGTTTTGATCTTTAAGCTGGAAAATTAAAAAATAAATATGTATTATTTTAAAATAAGGCATTCAGATTTTTTTATGATTATGAATTAAATTTTTGAAAATTATATTAATATTAAGATTTATTAAAACTGAATTAAATTTCAAATTCATTATTGCCAATTATTTAATTAGCTACATCCCATATTAATAACTTCAAAGATAGTATTTCAAATTTTAAGTTTTGAATCTTATGTATTGTGAATGTTGAAGATATTTCGAAAATATAAAGATACTTCTTCTTAAATGAGATTTTATTAAGTATATATTTTATCTCACATCCTATATAAAAAGTCAATTAGCTGATAGCAATTCAATACAAGATTTGTTAGCTAAATACAATTAATTAGAAATACTAAGCAATATTCAAATTTTCGAATATTAATGTATTTACAGTTAATATTTCAGAAAAATATATTGCAATTATTCTTCTCTAAATCATGCAATTTTAAATTAATCTAAGCTACTTTATTTGATGTCAGTTAAATTTGTTTTATTTTTTATTTACCTAACATTTTGTATTTATCTATGATGTTAATATAAGTTTAGTTATTTAAAGGGTTATTTTTTATTTCTAATCAATACCTTTACATAAATATATATCATGTACAATATTATTTTGTAAGCTAATTTTAATAAATTAATATTTCTACTAGTTCTTACACACTATAAGAATGTCCAGCAGATCCAGTGCTGTTCCATTTACACAAAGAAGGTCCTAACTACTTTATATCTTCAGACATGAGCTCAGATTTAAGTTTAAATTTATATTAATTTAATAAGTTACTTTGCTATTTGTGGCCACAGAATGCAATACTTCTATTACATTAATATATTTAATTTATTTAAAGTATTTTTGTTCAATATTTTTTATATAATAACAGCCTTTTTTCCAAGTTATATCTAATATTTAATTAAGTTTATGACAAAGAATAAACCTTTATGTTCCAAATAAATCTTAACACTGGAAAGTATGATAATTTATATTTAATAAGGAATCTTTGGGGGGGACTTTCCTGGCAAGTAAAAAGATTTATTTTTTTTCTTTCTGTGATTATGTTTTCTTTGACAACCACAAAAGACAAATGAATCTTCCACTACTTGTGATTCGAGCATTTACTCGATGTTTTACTATATTTTTTTAAATATACTTCAGAATAGTTAGTATTTCTCATTAAAAACATCTTAATTTTCTTGAATAAACCAAATTCTTTGATATATTTGTAAATGACTTAATTTATACAATGTTAAAATATAAGACAGCATTTACATTTTTTATTTTGAACTCTTTTAAGAATGCTTTATTTATCATCTAAAAAATTAACGAGTAAAAATATGTGTTTTAATTAAAAATTCATAAAAAATATTTATAAAAAAATCACTTGCCCGTAAACTTCCTCCCCCCCCCGAATCTTTAATTAAAGTATCATCACTATTTAATATTAGATCAAATGAAAATTGGTTAACTTAAAAATTTCTGATACGCTTGGAAGAAAAAAAAATTCGAACTAAAAAATATTTATTCAATCCATATCATCCCTATTTCTAGATATAACTAATAAACTTGGCAAGTGAGCTTGTAAGACTCCGCTTTCTCAATGAAATCCACTTCTGGGATTATAGTCAGGTCTTTCGCTATGGTAGCTTCTAGTTTGGCACTTTATTATTGAATTTTTTGAAATTTTAAAAACCATTTTTATACAGCTTTCAGTTAAAAAAAGAATCCAAATATATACCAAGCTGAAATTTTCAGATTTTAACAGTGGCCTTTTATTCACCACTCTTTTTTAGTGTTGTAAGAACTTGCAGTATGATAAATTAATAATAAATATTTTTTCTTCACTTATTATATTTTAATGATAGTTATTTTGTTGACTGCAGATATCATAGCTCAGATAATCTGTACAGCATGATTAATTCAGTTACAAACTCATACAGAACAGAGGGAGCTATCTACTTATTCAAACATAATGTCGCAGGTATTTTTGAAAGCACCAAGGAAATAAATAAATTAATCATTAAATTTCAAATTGCCAAAGTTGGCTAAAATATTATTGGAGATGGATTTAGACTAACAGGTACCACTCTTATGATTTATGGTAGAACATCTGGATTAAATCATTATTTTATTATTAATATTGCTAAGCTATACCAGTTTAGCTCCATTCTTTATGAAATTAACTGTGGACTTTGTTGTTGAAATATACAAAACTATCAACTACTAGCCAGATGCATAAATCTAATCTATCACTCTAAATATTAATAAAAAGATTATTAATTAATATATTTTAGATACTTAAAATTTCATATATTAATTATCTAAATGAAGATGCAAGTCAATTATTAATTACAATTTTATTTATTAATTCTATGGATTAATGGGAGTTAAAGATGCTTCAAGCAACAATAACTAAAAGTATTTAATTTAAAAATAAGGGGGGTACCTGTCTCACACCCCCCACTTTTATTATAGTAAAATTAAAAACAGTAATTATCTAACTAACCAAATTTGAGTCGAAAATCACGAATTTAATAATTGTAAAGCTTTTTGGAAACACTCTGAGGTAATATGACTTTGAAAATTTTATTGATTTTATAATGAAATTACATTTATAATAGTCCCTTTATGATAATTATTTGGCTATTTTTTCCTCCAACAACTTTTACTTCTTTACTTATAATTTCACTTGGAGAGAACTTCTTCTGATATTTCGAGTGACAAAACATTATCGCTCATAAATTAATTGATTATAAACTATATTATTTCTTAAACTCCAAGTTTCAGTACAAATGAAATTATAAGTAAAGAAGTAAAATTTGTTGGAGGAAAAAATAGCCAAATAATTATCATAAAGGGACTATTATAAATGTAATTTCATTATAAAATCAATAAAGTTTTCAAAGTCATATTACCTCAGAGTGTTTCCAAAAAGCTTTACAATTATTAAATTCGTGATTTTCGACTCAAATTTGGTTAGTAAGATAATTACTGTTTTTAATTTTACTATAATAAAAGTGGGGAGTGTGAGACAGGTACCCCCCAAAAATAATCGTAATTGGGTGATTCTTTCATTAGACGCTAAATCATTTTACGAAAAATGGGCTATTGCTCTCAGAGATGGAGCTGTTATAAGTTATATAAAAATATATTTTTTCAAAAGTGCCCCAGACTTTGAAGATTATGGTTCACCAGATATTAATTTCTTATAAGGTTCGCTATTTTCTTGTCTCTACTATCAGTATTTTCAAAAGAAAAATAATCAAAATTTAAAATTGTATTTGTTTTATAACTAGTCTAAATAATTTTTAAAGTAAAAAGGTGAAAGGATGAAAAAGAAATATGTAGGATAGAAAATATTAAATAAAAATTCCTAGTTTAAAATATTTTATTTTTATAAAAATGTCAAAAAGCAAACTTTGCCGTGAAAATTTTTTGATAAAGAATTTAATTAAAATTATGATATATTAAAATAGAGCTATTAAATTTGTCAAATTAATGGCACTCAATAACGATTTAGAATATTTATTGATTTAAAGAAGCCTTTTTCTTTTTATATTCTTATTTTATCTTATCTTTAGGATTTAAACTTATATGCATCTTAATATTTTTCATACTTTCGAATAATTAGTTATATCGTACAGGGATGAGAAAATTATCAACGAAATCATTAAAACAAAATTGAATCTCCTTATCTAGTTTGTCTAAAAATATTTAAATTTATTTAAGACGGCTCTAATTTTGATCAACTTTACATTTACATCTCTTTTTTATAAAATGCATCAAATATTTTTAAATAGATGATTAATTTTAGCGTAATTAAAACAATGCTATTAAAAGATAATTTATGTGAAAAATAGTTTTAATTTATAATAAAATAATATTTATCCTAAAAATAATAGTTTATTATAATTTACAGTTTAATGGTTAATATGTAATTTTTATATTAATTTAAAATGTTTTTTTGATTTTTATTAATAATTTCAATAAAAATTTAAGAAAATATTGAATATTGTTGATATTTGGAAATAAAATATGATAATTTACAATAAAATTTGTTATTTTTTTATTATATAGTTTGCAAAATATTTTTCTATTTTTAATAAAAATAAGATTTATTATTATAATACAACTCTCCTACAGTTAAATACGAAGCAGCATTGATTAAATAAAAGATTAAGTAATTAATATTTTAAAAAAATTGAATAAATTTTATAATTGGTAAGACTTAATCCAGAGGATGGCACTTAAGATAAAAAGCTTGATAGTTTATATAATTTTTACTTGAATGGGAATTTTTAAGTACTCTCTAGTCATGTTCCGTTGCTTTTATATTTTATTTAATTTTCCTATCCAGCTTAAGAATTAATCATGAATTTTATAATATAAATTATAAATAATTACTGAAATAGCAACTGATACAACATCTTCAACTATTCAACATAAAAAAATATTATGAATTTAAATTAATAAATAAATTTAAGATAAAAAAAAATAATTAATCAATTTTAAATTTCAATTTAAGTTAGGAACATGGAATTATCATTTAATTTCCTTTATAATTTTAATATTTTCAAAAGATTAAAATTAAATAAGCATCAAATAAACTGATGAATTCAAAGTAGTAAATTATATAATGCTTAAGTATATAATATCCTATTATAAATCTTATTCTATAAAATGAATTTTAACCATTTAAATTTTTATTGCTCTAGAACTATCAACTTAACAAACAGCCTATTATTATCTGCTCACTGTCACTGACACACCTGCTGATGATTTTTAAAGAACGCAGGATACCCTATTTTAAATGAATTTGGGGACTTTCTACAGCATCAAACATAAATTTAAGCTTGACACTACAGAGAAGAAGCTTTATATTTTTTCATCAATTTACTATGTCACTGAGACCATGAATCAAATTGGTAGATAATTTATTGTTTCGATGACTGTGCCTGGTGGTGCAACTGATTATGTTTGGGATGATCCTTGCACAAGTTTAAAATATTATATGAAGTATTTGTTTTAATTAACAGTTCTGGATTATTGAGTACTTAAGGTGAAAATACTTTATTAATTTAATCCAATTTAGTTAATTTACATAAGATGCCTCCTATATAGCCAGCTCACTAAAGGAAGGTGAAGGAGTAGATACTTTGACTTAAGCAGGAAAATGGAAAATATATATCTATTTATTTTATTTTTATAATATGGATCAGCTTAGATTTGGAGTCAAAGATGGTATCAAACGTTTATATCGATACTTATTTCTACAAGAACTCTGAGTATCTCCTTAGTTCTGTGACATCATCAAAATCTGATGACTTTAATTTATAATAAATTTAACTTTTATTATCTTAAAGACTTTATTGATTACAGATCTACTTATGAAAATGAAGTTGGAGTTTGCAGACCATACTCTAAGCCAACTGTTCCCATAGGAAAGCTCAACTATATTGGGGCAACTGGCTATTTAAGTAATTTATATCAATTTAAATCAATTTAATTGAAATTTAATAATTTAACTTCAATTAAACTAGTCCATTTAAAATTGATATAAAATAAGGCACAGATACAACTCATTCTGGATTTAAAGTGAAATAATTTATTTATAAATTGAAGTGAAACTAGGATATTACACTGTAAAACTCAATAAATTTACCTAGTGTCAAGGATATGATCTTGATCATGAACTAAGTGGACCGAAGGATGGAAATGGTGATTATACAGATCGAGTTTATAATTTATTTAATTTAAATAATTGATCTACCAGACCACTTTATATATATTCCTCATTCTCACAAATTGATTTTAATATATTTTAACTATATGATCATTGTAGTGAATGAGAATACATTAGCTAAAACATATGACATAGTCATGACAGCTAAGCTATAAGTCGCTCCTTAAATTAAGAAAAGATTTACTTTCTATGTTAAATAAATCTGTAAAAATACTTAAAAATTAATTAATTTCTAAGTAGAAATATTGGCGAATGAAGCTCCTGAAATTAACAAGGCATCTTTAGATGCAGAATTAACTATTGATGAATTGACAACTTAAACTTACTCTCTTAATATCCATAAAGATACTCAAATAAAATTAGAGTCAAATCAATTCAATTATTATAAAATTAAACTTGACTGAGAATAATGCAGTAGCTGTTAATGCCAGATTATTGGACTCTGATAAGAATCCTATCTATAAGTCATGGTTCACTATTGATAAAATACATATGAAATGGGGAAATTCAAAAATAAAATAAGTATATTAAAGATATATAACTGGCACTAATTACCAAAACCTCTAATTTTAATTTGATTTATATTATTTTAGCAGTAATTTATTTAAATTTAAATTGTTAATATTAATTGTGCAAAAATATAAAACATATCCCCAGCTTGTTATGTGCAAATATATATAATTAAAAATGTAATTTCTAAAATTATTATTTAATTAGCATTAGAAATGGCTCATTTCTTGTCTTGAGCTTATTCTCTTGTCTTTTTTATCATTTTTGCATTTTTCTGTTGTGTCTACGCTCCATATGATTTTTCCCTCATATCTTACCAGCAGATAATTAGCCCTGCAAGGAATCAAATTGTAGTTTTGAGTTAGCCAAATTTGTCTTCTTTCTTTCGAGATACCATGACACATCATCGTACATAAAAATCCCTTTCTTACTTTGTCTTTCTGTATCAAGGCAAATAATTTCTAGTGATGATTGTAAAGCAGTTCTAGAAATAGAACTTGGGTCTCTCTATACTTAATATCCACCGCATAGCCTGTGCTTTCCAATAGTTTCTTCATGGTCGGAATGTTGTACTTTTGGAAGTACCTCTCCAGATTAATTTCGTCTACCAAAACAACCTGAGTTTTCTTTTCTAATGCTTGTGCCTGTACAAAAAACTAAGTTGGCCATTGACTTGTTCGTCACAGATAAATATCGAGTCAATCATCCTCAAGAATGGGCTTTTGCCAGTATTTGCCGCATCGTAAAGCCATACATAGTGGAAGCCATAAATAATGCTAATTAAATAATAATTTTAGTAATTAGATTTTTTAATTATAAATATTTGCACACAGCAATCTGGGGGTATGGTTTATATTTCTGCACACTTGGACAATTAATATTAATAATTTCAATTTAACTAAATTACTGCTATAATAATATAAATCAAATTAAAATTAGAGGTTTTGGTAATTAGTGCAAGTTATATATATAATGAACTTTAATTTACTTATTTTTTTTTTAAATTTCCCTGTTTCATTCGTACTTGATCAATATTATTCTAAAATTTTACTGTAATTTAATTAAAATCATTTATACTAGAACTATAATTATGTTTTTTTAAATGAATAAATCTAATTCATTAATATATTTTAAATGCTGCTAATAATTTTTAATTTTCAGATTAGACATATTTTTTTAATAAAGCTGCAAAATATCAATTATTATATTTGTAAAATGCAACTGAAAATCAGATTAAATTTGTAGCAACTGAACCTTCTCTTAAGCTTAGAGCTCCCGAAACTCTTTATATTAATAGTATCTTTTTAAAATAATATGTTTTTTAAATATAAACCTACTTTGTGTAAGTGACAGCAAAGGATATCTTTAATAATGAAGATTTAGCTTCTGATTCTACTGCTGACAATTCCTATACAATCAAGCTCACAGTAAACAACTTGAACAATAATTAATATATAATATATGGGTTTAGTAAGTAGATCCGTAAAAGCAATTAAGAAAGAAGAGGTCGACAGAAATATAGAAAAAAAAGAACGCTTATAGTAATTAGCAGATCAAGTGATGATAAACCAGATGTCTCATTGACATGTGGGACGACTTAGTTCGGGAGAAAGGTACGCAATTCATGCTAGAAAGAGAGAACATTATTCATGATGGCGAATTTATCGATGCCGACTGCAGTCAAGAATGTTGAATGGTACTTATCCAACGACGGAACAAGAATCTCGCAGAGAGCTCATTATGAAAAAGTGGAAGAGCAGACCAAGAGAGAGCACGAGATAATTTATAAGAAAATCAACATCCCTCAAGAAAAGGAGAATAACTCGGCTCAAGCAATGGAGATGATGACTCAGGAGAAAGAGAAGTTCCCGAAAAATATTGAAGAAGAGAATGAGTTAGGCAAAAGAGATATGGAAGAGGAGCAGAAGTGAGATTAATGAATTACAGGATTTCACGAGTTTGTACTTTTCTCATTTTTATTATTATTTTTTCAACTTACCAAAGTGATTCACTAACTAACTAAATGGGGTTATTACTCTACAATAATTTTAATTGATTAAATTTGAACCGTGTGCCAGTTAAAAATAATTATATATCTTTTAGTTATTAAACCATCTTAATCCCTTATTCTATCTAACACATGGGTAGCTAACTAAAACTAAAAGAATGATTATGTCGATATCAAGTCATCATTTTAATAGTTTCATTTTAATTTAATTATAAATATAGACGCTATTTATTTATAAACTATTAATAATATATAATCATGGTGGACAGATGCAGACACTAATCCAACAGATACAGTTACCATTACTTGCTTTTTATGTTTAATAGAATATTTAGAGTAAAAAGTCATATAATTAATAATAAATTTAATTATCTAGATTTAAAGAAAAATTAAATTATTTAAAAATTTATTTGCGTCTTGGACGATATCAATAAAAATTTAATGTTTTTAAATCAATTTGATATTGATTTAATATAAATATATGATAAAATTAAAATTTTTAATTTCTTAAGCAAAAACTGCCAAATCTGTAACAAACGCTGATGCTAATTTTATCTATTATTATATTCTTACTATGATTTAGATATGATAATTATATTTTTAAAATCTGATTTGAAAATCATTAATTAAATGAAAATTAGCAACTTTCCTTCTCTTAACTAATTCTTTAATATGATAAAATTAAGAGATTATCAAAGTTTTGTAATATTCATTAATTGAAATAATAATAATTTGATTACTTTTACAACAATAATTTAAATTAATCATTAATATATTTATACTATAAAACTATTATAATTAATAAATTAAAATATGCTATTTTTTATAAATGAATTGTTAATTTAATATACTCCAATTAATTTATTAAGCAGTTAGAGTTACGTCACAATTCAATAAATTAATATAAATTGCATTAAATTGAGTATATATATATATATTTCGAATATTATTTATGATTACTGAGGAAACAACAGGAACCAATTTATTAATTAAACTAAAAATAAAATAATTTTAGAGAAATAAAAAATATTTTGCCGTATTTTGTCATATTTTATTATTAATTTGAGTTCCAAGATTAAACTTATTTCAAATGATTTTATATATAATTTTAAGCTTATATTTTATTTTTGTGTATATAGCAACAATTCTAATTGAAATTAAGTATTATATTAATTATTTAAGAAACTACAAATATGAAAATATTGGTTATTAATTGTAGAGTCTTCTAAATTTACAAATTTTATTGGGGGAACAATATATTTAATGGTAAATTAATTAAGTAAATAATAAAAGACCTTTGAGTTAAATCGAGATTTTTTAATTTTATTTTTGTAACTTATATTCAATTTATTATTGTATGAATACATGCAGTTATATTTATATAATTAATTGTAATTAAATTGACTAAATCAATTACAGTTCAATATTAAAGATCTAGAAAATGGTATATTGATTTGATAAAATTTGCTGCAATTTAATATGAGCATGTTATATTATTAAATCTTGATATCAAGATAAAATCTTAGAGAAAAAGGATCAAAATCTTTAGTTCTAAATAAGTTAAACAGTGAATATTTTAATTAAATGATTTATTTAATTAAATTAATTTTCAAATTAATATCTATTCTTACATTAACAAATATTAAATTCTGGATAAATAAATTATTTAAATAATAGACCAAATGGAGAGTATCTTAAGCAAAAAAAAGCATCTAATATTATAAGATGATGCTAAAGAATACACTTTCAGTTGTACTCCTAATGATGGCAATGCTGACGGAGCTCTCACTGTATTCAAGCTTCCAGTTGTTAAGAATACACCTAATTTAAATAATAATTTATTCAATTTTATAATGTTTTATACATGATTAATTGCATATTATAAAGTATCATTCAATGCTGCCACTAAGAAGATTTAATATAATTAAATTTATGCAAAAATGATTAATTTTAAAGATTGAAGTTACCGATGGAATCTAATTCACTGGTATCACTTCTCCAGTAATTGTAGAAAATTTCAATTTAATTAATTTAAGTTAATATGAAATTTATATTTTGATATGTAACTTACAAGATTCTCTTGAGATGTTGGGATGACATTAACTATAAAAATATGTGAAAGACTACTTCGTAAATATTGTTGCAAGTGACACCGATAAGTCACCAACTGCTCTCCCACAAGCTGAGAAATCAGTCTTCTTCAAAAATGGGGGGGGGTTTCTTGCTCCACTACAGCCTTCAGACCCCCCCTCAAAAGTTTCCTGCTTCCAACATTAAAATTTATATTTATTGGCAATAAAAATATTAGAAACATTTAATTCCCAATTTCAATTAAAAAACTATATATTATACAACTTTTTATTATATATAATTTTCAAAGTTTATATTTATCCTTTTCTAATTTTATATTAAATACAATTATAAATTAATCGTTTTATTTTATAAATAATTAATGTGATTTTTTTCATTACTTGAATTTTTATCTGTGTTAAATGATATTTATTCTCTATTGTAATCAGTAAGATAATAATTGAATAAAGATCATAAGAATTATTGTATATTTTATATTTTATATATGGGACAGGAAACTTTTCCCCCTCAACAATTTAATAAGTCTTTATTATTTCAAAATACATTATTTAATAACCAATTTAAATTATTTGTATTATAAATATTAATTCATTTATTTTATGGATTATTTTTAGTTACTATTGTAAAAATACATATGATTTAGGGAAATTAAAAATAAGAAAAAAGTTGACTCCCAGAAAGCATTTTTTTATTCGTTAAATTTATAAAGAAATCCAATCCTTAAAAAAACACAAAAAAATTTTATTTTTTGGGGGGTTTTTTGTCAAGATTACCAAGAAAATTTCAAACTTCGTAAAAAAGGAATCGGTAAACTTTTTTTGGGATAAAGGTTATTATCAAATCCAACGTACTTGTAAAAATTATATTGATTCTACATTAGATCCCAAAAATATAGCTGAAATTTGCTATTTTAATTATATTCATCATCATCCAAAATATTTTGATATTAAGCAAAATCATTGAGCAATCTCCAAAAAGATTTTCAAAAATATGTTTTATTTAAATATTTTTTATTTCTTCAATTATTTAAATATTTGTGAAAGAATACACCTGTATATAAGCCAGACAAAGATGCCACAATTGCACAAATTATTTTATAAATAAATTTATTTTTTAATAAGCAAAAAAATATAGTTTTATTTAAATCTTTGAATTTGTAATAAAATATATTTTTTATTTGTCAATAGTATTGATGTGAACACATAAACATCTGCTAATTAAATATTTAGAGGGGAAAATTTCCTGCACTTTTCATTCATTTTTTATTTATTATTTGGTTATGTATTAAACTTTTAAATCACAATTTCAATAGCAAAGACCATATATTTATCAACTTATTTTAATTGATATTAATCAAGAATTGTACTAATCCCTTTTCTCATTATACACTAAAAACTAAGTAAAATTAAAAATTTTAATATATGTTTTCGATAAAAATATTTGGTATTATTATCAAGAATATTTGAAAATTTGAAGTACACACTTGAATAATTAGATCAGAATCGATTATAAAATTTTTAGAAATATTTCTTAAATTTCCATATTTTATGTATGGGTTAGGAAACTTCCCCCAAAATTTTTTATTTAATTTCCTTTAATATTTTTTTAAATATAATAAATGCTGAAATGACTCACCCTGCCGATAACTACTGTAAAGATATCGAGGATCATATCGAAGGTCAAACAGATCACATTATAATAAAAATAAAAAACAAAAAATTTCATTAGCTTAATTTTTAATTTTATTTACTATAACTACTAGATCTATTACAATGGTGTTAAAGTTTCCAACACTATCCTATAAATATGATTTATACAATTTTATATATTAATATTTATCCTTGATGGTATAGTATCATTCAAAGTTTAATTAATCTTTTAAATAAAATTCGTATAAGTAATTCAATTATAAATATAATGAATAATTATTATAAAATCAATCATATACATTAACTACGATCAAAGTGCAGACTATTAACATATATTGTAAGAATTTTAGCTCTCAATCTAATTTATAGTCTTCTTCAAGACAACAAGTTATTCCTACACTGTGAATGCAAACAAGTTATCAATTTATTTAAACTATAAATTATATATATAGAGATAATTAAATAAGTTCACTGATGATCTCACTACAATCACTAGAACATTAGCTAAAAATTCTTACATTATGCTATTGAAATTTGAAGTTGCAATAATTAAATAATAGATTATTCCATGTATACTATTTATGAGTTGCAGAAGATGGAGCAGATGACAATGTTTTATCTTACACTATCACTCTCGCATTCACATCAGCTGATGCAGATCCAAACAACTAATAAAATAATTACTGTCTTGATTTAAAAACAAAAAAAGCATTTTATTAGTAACATCTAAGTTATAATACTGATGATAAATCACAGACTGCATTAAAATTAAATTGATAATTAATCTAATTAAAGCAATGTTTATTATTTAGATTTTTTCTAATACCTTTTTATAGCTTGCCATATAACTTGTGATGACTTATTTGAAAGCCACTGAATGCACATAATGCAAGAGCGGTGGAAAATTTAATCAAATTAGGTATTGGTAACAAATTAAAGACTTGTACCGCATGTCACGCAAACTGCAAATCTTCACACATTGAGAATGTATAAAATAGTTTTATTATTATTCTTATTATTATTATCATTATATTTAAAGCTGAATGTAAATAAATCTGGGGCTTAAACCAGTTCGATAGTTTTATCAGTTATTTCACATTAACCTCTGATTTTGACACTTTTATCAGGGGACTTATTCCAAATGTTTTGGAGGCCAGTTTCGGCATTAAATAGATTGGTTAAGATTTATAATCAATATAATCAAAATCATAGCAAATATCTTTAAAGCATATTTTTATGATATCAATTTTATTAAAAAAATCATAATTAAAGTAATGTAAATAATATTAGCTATAGAAAGATAAAAATGATCAAGTAAACTTTGTTAATAATATTTATTAATAAGTCTCAATTAATTTTATAATTAATCTTTTTAAAATATAAATAACTATTTTTATTGATTTTCAATAATTTAAATTATAAATTTCTTTACTTACCGAAACATTGCATATTGACAGTATCAATAATAAATTAATTACTAAAATTTAAAGTTTATAATATTTTACAATATGAAATGTTTATAATAATATCAATATAGCGGTCTTTAGCAGTACAATCAGTGGATGTGATACATTTATTTGTAAGTATATCTTGATACATTTATGATGTGTAAAAAGTAAAAAAGGAGATTAAATATATATTAAAATGAATACATATAAAACAAAGTGGAAGAAGTACTACTTAAACAGTTTGCTATTATTATATTACTCACAATACATAATATTACCAAATACCGTATAGCGATTCTTGATATTTTCTGTTCCTTTGAGAAGGCTTAACTAAAGATAGTTATTGCTCTTACCAGGTAGAATTTCTAAAAATAAAAAGTTTTTATAAGTTTTTTGAAACTTACATTTTTAATATGTGAAACTGTTCCACCAGAATCGCCATTAAAAATAAAAGAATTTTAGTATATATAAAATTGTTTAATCTTCTATTTTTCTATTTATTTATCATAATTGTATCTGCGCATACACATTAATCAGCTGTGATATCGTTTCCATAAGATGTGCAAGATTTACTCTAAAATGTATTTTTAGGTACAAGTCTGATCTGCGTTCTTTGCAAATTTTTTATTTAAGATAAATTTTATATTATTTCAATATATTTTAATTTAAATAATTAAATGTACCAACAGCACAAGCTCCACAATACTCTAATAAAAATCATTAATTTTGATCAAATTATTGATTTATTTAATCTATAAGTAATATCCTAAAATATTCTCGATTAAAGTATAATCAAATTACTTGTTATATTCATTGGCTTTGGTACCAGCGCAGTCATCACAAGTAAAATCTTTTTCATTTATCATCAGTAAATTTAATGTTTGCCTAATTATATATTTAGATATATATTAAATTTATATTAATATACCTAGATAGCATTGAATGTTTTTGGATCTGCATCAATTAAAATTTATAAATTATCAAATATATTTAAGATAAAAATTGAAATATATATATTAGTATTAATATCATTTTAATAGATTTTTCTAATAAATCATTTGATTGTTATTATTTTAATTATTTATTAGCTTATATCCCTACAATCACTAGAAACAACTATTAAATACTAATAAAAATTATAAAATTAAATAACTTGATATGGGAAACCCTAGGAGGATCAACACCTGTTCTTGCCACTGATAGATTTGAAGTTGCATTTATTTATTAATTATATTTCTATCTTTTTTTATTTTATGAACAAGACTGCAACAAGCTTGCTCGTTATTAACCCATTTAAAAACTAAAATTATTCTAGAACAATGTATATTTTTTTTATTTTATTTGAGACATTTTTAATTTAAATATTTACCAGTAAGCAATACATTAAATAGGATTAATAAATATAAAAATTTGGTTTTATTACGTAAGTCATTGATTTTGTCTAAATACTTTGATTATTTAGGCGGAAAATTGTTCTACACAGAAGTCGATACTATTGCTCATACAGGTTATTGTGGAGCTGATTGTGATAACATAAGCTATAGTCTTATTATTGAAAAAATCATTATTTCTTATTTTAATTTTAATTAAAATAAATAAGGACAGTGTTAGTCAAAAATATTTCTATGCAAATAATTATTAATTCAAAGAAATGTATTTAATTAAT
This sequence comes from Oxytricha trifallax, assembly GCA_000711775.1. Taxonomy (NCBI): domain Eukaryota; phylum Ciliophora; class Spirotrichea; order Sporadotrichida; family Oxytrichidae; genus Oxytricha; species Oxytricha trifallax. The sequence goes on from ARYC01017047.1 coordinate 24,027, forward strand.
AATTAATTATTTCTATTAAACAAGTAAATTACAATATTTTTAATTAAGTAGTAAGATTTAATAAATATTATTGCTAATGTTATTACTACTAAAGAGGACGAGCTGATCTCTATGAATATGTACTCTAACCAGAGGACTAAGAAATGAAAACTCAAATCTAAAAAACATCTCTAAAAAAAGAAGCGAAAGAATAAAAAAGAAATCAGACTTTGGTAGTTGACAAGCTGACCGGTCAAGGCAAAAGACATGTCCCCAGGGTACACCTTAATCAGGCTGCACCCAGGTTGAGCCGGGGTCAAAGAGAAATCAGGATGTGGGTTGTGATGACAAGGGATAAAACCCACAGGAGCACCCTATGAGAGGCACGTAGGTCTAAACGGCCAAAGTCGCTCCCCAACTGAAGAAGTACAGGACACAAAATACTCGAAAGGCATTGAATTAGAAAAACTATCGCCACCTTAAGTACTAAGTACAACTAGCTAATATATATACGCTCAATAACAACAGTAATACCAATAATTATATCTTTAGAAATCTTTATTTCTGGTTTTCATATTCACCTTACCTTAAATTATTGATCATCATCATCATAATAAGATTAATTAATTAAAAAGATTATTAATTATAAATTTCAATATTCAATTCGCTGTCTTTGATGGAGCAACCGAGCTTGATCTATAAACGAATTATTTATATTTTTAGTTTTTTAAATTATATATTCTTATAAATTACCTATATTTTATATTTTATAAACATTCCTCACCATCGAAAATAAATTAAAAAATTTAATTATGTATGGCTTTATTAATTTAGTCAAAATAAATAATCGGCACTATTAATCCATTGAACAACGACGGCAAAAACATCCGTATGATTTTCAGTGGTTTTAAATTTTAAATAAATGATATAATTAAATTAATTTGAAATATTTAATATTAACAAATCAAATGCTTGTTATTTGACTTTCATTAATTAATTAAATTTATAATTTCATAAATATCTATTGTAAAACTATACTTATTATTATTAAATGATTATTTTTCTTACATTATAATAAAAAAGTTACACAAGCGATTCAAATGCTCCTGTCATCACTAAAGGATCAACAAAAGAATTAACTGTGAATGTTATACTTGAAGACAACAAGAAGCCCGATACTTTTAACACCTATACAATCAAGATAAAAATTTATTTAATTTCACAAAAAAACTTAAATAAATATAGATATAAATTTAAATTTAAATATTAATTTATATTGCTTTCTATAGCTAACTCCGAACCACTTATGATCATCGGAACAATTTAATATATATCTTAAGTATATATAAATTATTATTTTACAATTGATAGTGATGTTCAAGTGCACTATTATAATTAAATATATCCCATTAAAAATATTGGGGGGAGGAAGTTTCCTGCATTTATTTTAATGTAAAATTTAATTATTTTTCCATAAATTAAAAAAATTAATATTTCTATGACTCATTAAATATTAAAAGGACAAGGAAAGATATGAAGAGTATTAGTTTTTGGAGTTTAGATAACAATTTATAGAATTGAAAACACTTGGAATCATCTAAAATACTTAAGAAATATACAAACTGAATCAGATCCAGCCATACATTCTTTAAGGTTCTTTGTAGGGATTGAATTCAAAAATAACGAGAAAAATAGTGCTTTGATGGTTCTTAGAATTAATACTTTTAGATTTAATGAAAAATTAATGAATCAATTTAGCATTAATATAACAATAAATTTAGTCCAGAATTTAGAGGATAATTGTAATGAAGATAATTTTTTAATAAAAAATAAAATTAAAAAAAGGGAAGGAAACTTCCCTAAAATTTTTTTTATCATAAACAAGTACAGGAAAATTCCTCCCCCCAAAATATTTTACTAAGATAACTCACACACATGGCTCTTAATGTATTAATAGTTACATTTAAAAATAATAAAAAGAAAATAAATACTAATTTAAATATAATCTTCCAAGCTTATGATCCAGAAGGAGATAATATTAAACCTAGCGTCGCTGTCTTTATTAATTATTATATACTGTGATGAATTTATTTATTTATTTATTTATAAATATCACTTTTATAATAAAATGATTTTAGTATTTTACAATCAAGCTAACAGTAACTATTTAAATTCATGTTATTTTTATATACTACATATAGTCCATATCCTCCAGTCTTGAAAGAAGGTGAGGTAATTGACATAAATACTATCTTCGCAGGACAATCTTTCACACATGATGTGTTAATTACCTATTAATTAAATGGAGAATTTATCCCCAAAAACATATAAATTAAATATATTTGAATTTTACAATAATTTACTGATTTTGATAAAGATGAAATGTTTTTGACATGTGTAGCTTTACCTCCATAAGTAGCTACAGATAATAATTGGATTACTAAACCTTTTTTATAAAAAAATACACAAATTTTATGATGATAATCTATAATAATCGTTTATTACCACTGTGGATAAAGTTGGAGTTCAAATTAGAGGTGACTCGTCACAGTTGGATAATTAGGATAAAATAAATGAAATATTAATAGTAGAAATTTTTAAGATTGATTTAAATAAAAAATATAAGAAAATAATATTTTAATAAATTAAGCATTAATTTGTCTAACAATAAATATGCCAATTACTTATAATCAGAACTATCTAAGTAATAATTAATAATATTTATTTACAATAACGAAGATTCAAATAGATAACTATAATTAAAAATATTTCTTGAATTTTTTTACCTCTACTTTATTAATTTTAAAAAATTCTTATTTTTTGTATTTCAGATTACTTTTCGTGAATACTTACGCAGGACTTTATCAATTTAAATGCACAATTAACGACATTACTAATTTTGTAGATTACATGGTTAATCTGCAGGTCATTGAAAATAAGCAAGTTTAAAATTATAATAAAATAATTTATACTAAAAAGTTACTGTCTAACCTAATATTTTTTATTTGTTTGTTAATATATTAATTAGAAATACCTCTTACACCAGATATCTTTATCATCTAAAGAAACACTGTTAAGTCTATAGATTTATCATAATAATGCAGTGACCCAGAATAATAGGCAATTGTTTTAAAAAAAATTACTTAATTAATTCATTTATAATAAAAAGAGATTAATTAATAATGCTAATACATAAAAGGAGTTTTATTGGTTTTTTTAAGCATTAATTTTTAATAAATTATTTATAAAATAAAGATATATTTAATTAACTTTGATATCTAGATTACAAATTAAAGATTAAAGCTAATATCAAATAAATTTTATATTAAAAGAATTATACAGGAAAAACAGAATAAAAATACTTTATTATCTAATTAAATTAGAATATTCAATGAACAGCAAAAAAAATAATTCTGCCTAAATGAATATTCTTTTACATCTTTTTATAAACAAATAATAATGATGTGATAAATTATATTTGAAACTATATTGTCACATCATTAGTTGTAAACAATTCTTTGAGCTACACTCAGCAAATTCACGGCTCGTATTTCTCATGGTCTAAAATCACAAAGACACTTATCTTTGATTTTAAACAAAATACTTAAGCAGGTCTACATACCCTAACACTATTCTGCTCTGATGGATTTAACCCAGATGTCAGTGTTTCCTTAGCTATCTAAGCTGTACCTAACTGGCCGCTTGTACTTACAAGATAGATTCCAACTTAAACGATCAAATTTACTGAAACTTCATTTAAAATTGATATGACAACTTTATTCAGTGATCCTGAGAACTTACCGTTTACTACACAAATTATAAAATCTTTTGATTTAGATATTATTTAAAATGTTCGGAAGAAACAGAGCAAGTCTTCCCACCTTTATTTAATCTTACACTGAAGGCAATTTAGCAATTAATGCTAAGTACTCTGTATATATCAATTTAATTAACTTATAAACATATCAATATTTAATTAATCTATTTCATCTATTAATAATTCACAAAATATATAATGTGGCGGTTCAATGAGGCAGATTATTATAAATAAAAAATAGTGAAGAATAATACAAAAAAAATTTCGTTTTGGGACCAAAATCGATTATAATGTATGAAAATGAGTTGGTCGTTAACCAAATAAGAATGGATGGATTCCAAAGAAAAGAACATATGTAATAAATACCCTCGTTTCTTCAGGATTGTAGACCCTGTTCTAATATGCGTCTATTTAATTCTCTCTATGTTGGATTAAGCAATCCTTCAGTAGTATATTTTTATTCTTCACTCATTAAATGTTACTTTATGTTGAGGATTATCTATATTTTCACTGTCATTTATTTACAAAAAATAGTGTTTATTAGATACCATGAAACAGGAAGGCTATTAAATAGCACAGAAGTTTCCCATATTAACCATATTCTTTAAAATAGCACCTCTCGTAAAAATTAAAATTATTCAATTGAGATAAAAAGATTTGGGCAATTTTGCTCTTAAGTTATATTAATTTACTCATTGTAAATAAAATTTATCTACTATTTCAAGCCCCTATAATAGTTTATATTTGAATGAAAATTAATCTTGAAAATTTTATCTCTAGTGAAAGGTACACTCCTGAGTTTTCTTTCCAAAATCAATTAGAAAGTTTTAATTTAATCTTTTTTTATATTTTGCTAAATACTCTGATAAGGGAAGTTACAATCAAAATTTTCAAATCAGAATTATTTATTATTTTGATTATTTTGTTTTGCTTTTTTTCTAAATGTTGAAATAGTCGGTTACGATAGTCTTTCATAACAAACTAATTTAATATTTTTAAAACTGATGCTCTTTTTATAATAGCTCTTTAAGGTAATAATAAACTTAAAACATGCTGTTTACTTTAAAGATGATTTCAATTAAAAGTATACTAATTTGTTAAAAAAAAAATTATAGGATGTTTCGAAAACTGTTTAACTTGTTTTGGAACCACAGCAACCTAATGTAACTCTTGCTTACCTGGATTCTTTTACTTAGTATATTAATTTTATTTATTTAGTTACTACAAGAACTAATGCTACGAATAGTGTCCAGTGAGCACTTACACAGAGATTCAGGGAAGTGTATGTCTAGATTGCCCGTCAGAATGCACAACATGCAACCACCCTAATGATGACGGTGATGAACAGTGCATTACTTGTAAGGACACCTACTTCTTGTTCGGAACTGAATGCATGAATGTTTGTCCTCAAGATTACTTCGGAGACACCCTTACACACACTTGCAAACGTAAGATAATCTTTGCTAAACTAAAATTTTAATAGTTATTGAAGATAATACAACACCAGCCTCAAATCTAGATTACATCGAATGCAAGAGCAAATTAATAATGTTGAAAATATTAATAAATAGAAAAACAATTTCTAATTTTTATAGCCATTTTTAAATAATCGTTTATAGCATACTTTAATTATTCACAAGCTATTTGACTGAATAAGATATCGGAGTAAAACCTTTTAACTAAATGATTGGACAGAAAGTCATTTGTGATAACATGAAGAAATGTGAGAATGGATTATCAAATTAGCCATCTTGCACATGGACAAGAAAATTCGCAATGCAGATGAACCTAAATTATATTTTATTTTAGTGTGCTATATCCCCAGTAACTGGAAAAGTTACAATCAGAGTGGCAACCAACTCTATGTATCAATTATTTAATTCTTGTATAATAATGCCAGATCATTGTGTCGACTCATCAGTTATCTTCCCTAAAGAAAATTTGATAGACTTTGAAGTGAGATATAACATAAAACCTTCTCAACTTAGTAAAATTGCTATAACTACTACTACTTAAGCTCTAAATTACCAATGTTCAGCTGCATGGATTGATGATAAAATAATTATAAAATTTTTACCCGATTATTGATATATTAAAATGAAATAGAAATAGGAAAAAATCTAAAGAAAAACTAGATTGCTTTAAAAAATTGTTAAAATTACCATAAAATATTTTTAATTCAATAAATAGGAAGTTAAAGAAGTTAAGTTTAGTAATTTTGTATTATTTTATTCACATGGTATCTGTAAATAAAATAAATTGCCTTAAATGAATAAAACTAATCTAATCCTTAGAATATAAGTTTGTTTATTTCAAAGGCATTTCAAGAAAAAATTCACCCATAAATTTAGAGATTTCTTATAAAATGAAATAAATTCATCAAAATTTTAAACCTTAGCTAGTACAATTATAAATATTTTATCATTTCATTTAAAATCTATCAATAAAATTTAATTTTTTAAGAAAAAAATAAATTATTAACGATTCAAATCTACCTACTGTCTACGAGTACACAGGGTACTCAGGTGTAACAACTAGAGTTGTGGGAATTGCTCTAAATGGTGTTCCTATTTTCTAAGGTACTTCTGAGCTGCAATATGATTCATTCTTCCCTAAGTCATATGGTCTATACAGATTCAACCAGAGTGTATCAGTAGATGTTTGTCTTGGAAGTTCCTAATACTCTTCATACTATCACTATTACAGTTTCTCACCATGTATTTATTGCATAAAAATATTCTTTAAATATAACTTAATTCTTGGATCATCATTTAAAGAGAATGTTGCGTCTGCTTTATGCTCAGAATCTGCTTCCTGCAAGGGATTAAATTTATTATTCTCTATATTTATAAATTATTTAGAGCAACCTATATACATACATGACAAGCGGATTGACCCCAGAGTACAAGAACGATTACTAAGTAATTGGTTTAGCTAAGGATGGACATAAGATATTGTCACCCTTTAAGAAAGGCGGAAAGATTTGGCAACCTTGCGATGTTGACCAGTGTAATGGAGTTACAATCAACGGAGAGTACTTCTTTTAAAAACTAAGTAACTTTTAATAAAAATCTATGTGATGACTTTGTTCCATCCCTACACAATCGGATGTTGGGGCCCTACTACAACAGCAAATACTTATAGAGCTCAATGTTCTTACAACTCCTATATTTGTGGAGATACCTTTTCATTGAATTATGAACAATTTACTTAAAAACAAGAAGTTATTTTGATTTAATCAATAATATTATAGATAAAAGTTCTATTGGATTACATTATACCTTTATGTCTTTCTACCCACATATTACATTCCTTCATATGAAAGGGATTCTTCCAGTTTTCTTCTGCTTCTCTTTGTCTTTGTTTTTCCATCAATAATTTCATGTAAAAAAGTACACTTGATAATAAAAATTACAACCCTTTTCATGTAAATAATTCTATATTTTGTAAGTGACTCAATATCTTTATTCTTTTACTTATAATATATTAATAAAATTATAACACTTTCTTTTTTATAAATTGATCATAAATGGAGGAGACGGCGGCTCAGTCTCTTTCTCAACCATTATTTCTATAAATCTAAGTTTAATCATCTCTATGATGGTTTTAACAATGTATATGTTTATTCAATTATTAAATATAAATTGTTTGATTTATAGTTTTCCTTAGTTGTTTTACCCTATTCTGATTAAATATCAAAACTATTAATATATCAATAAAATAAATTTAATAAAGTTTATTAAGCTTTTTGGGAAATTATGTTATTTATATATAATAATTTTTTTAACTAAATTTGTATTTTAATTATTAAAAGAATTTTTCTATTAAAGGTTATATGTGAAAAAAGCATTTTTATATGCATAATAAACAAAAAATATTATTACTATTGAGTCTTCAGTTAATGATATTTGGAATTACTAAATTTTAGATTTAATGGCATTAATTTTCTTCATTTATTAAAAAAAAGCAAATTAATTTTTTTTCATTTAAAGTGGTATTCTCCTGATGGGAGTTATATTATATTGAAATTTTTAAAGTTTATAGTTAACCATTGTCAAAAATTATGCATTATTTGGTCATACAGACTCTCAGCCATGATTTATAAGTAACAAATGAGTCACTAACTTTTTCTTTGCATTTATTAACAAAAATTAATTAAAATATGTTAAGTTATCAGAAAAAAATATGTAATTTCAAATGATTTTTTATCTAATTTAATAAGGCTTAGTTATCAACTTTACCTAACTACATATTGTTAAACAATTAGTCTTAATGGTATCAAATATAATATATTTAATTTTATCTGGAATATTTTATGTTTAGCAATAAGTAGTTTCGGTAAAGTTGATAACTAAGCCTTATTAAATTAGATTAAAAATCATTTGAAATTACATATTTTTTTCTGATAACTTAACATATTTTAATTAATTTTTGTTAATAAATGCAAAGAAAAAGTTAGTGACTCATTTGTTACTTATAAATCATGGCTGAGAGTCTGTATGACCAAATATTTTGACAATGGTAAACTATAAACTTTAATAATTTCAATATAATATAACTCCCATCAGGAGAATACCACCCATCTTTTATAAATATTTATAAATGTTTCAAATTTTAATATTTGACCATTAAATTATTTTAAATCAAATATTTCTCAGCAATATATAAAAATAAAATTTGCAAATTTATAGAAATAAAACTAGATCTTATATTCATTTTACATATCTAATTTAGATAAAATTTACTTAAATTACTCTTTTTAATATGTATGAAGTAACATTTAAATTATTATTATATTGAAAAGTTATAATTGCTCTATTTTTTAAAATATTTTGCTAAAAGTTTCATTGTCTTTTCTAAAATATATTTTCAAAACTTTTATTATGTCAAAAAATATTAAAGTATTAAATATTTAATATCAGTAAATGCAATAAATTCAGATAAGATGCAATTTTTTATTTTTATAATAAATTATAACATAAAAATCATTTTTATTCTTTATTTTTAATTCATAATTTCTTTTTAAATGCTTTAATCAAAACCCCAAAACCCTTTCAGTAGTTTGATTGAGTTTTTGATTGATAAAAGTAGACTATTAGTGCATACTTTATTTGGGCTTTAATAGGGTTTATGTTGGGGTTTAATGTTTAAATATTAGTATTTTAAGTGAGTATATGCGAGGTTTGGGGTCAGTTTATGACAGTGAGTATATAGATTTATTGTTTAAGTTGCGATATGGATGTGATGAATAAAGTGAATAACTCAAGCTTGTTCTGAATTATACGTCTATAGCAAGGCTACTCCATAAATATCCAGCAACTGTGAGATCTCACTGTCTATTAGCATTGAATTTAAAGAGATAGCATCTTAGTTCAAAGCCTAAGAGACCCTTAAAATTTTAGCAGCATAATATTGAATATCTTATTAATGATAAGACTCTTAAATACTGGGCTCATTTCTCTCTTGTGATGTTTCATCGCCAATTTCCTGAGCTTCACATATCTGCTTAATCGATAGCTAACATATATAAAAAGAACGGAATATCTTACAAGACAGTCAATCGCATTAAGAGAGTGATTGACTTTAATGTTCCATTTTATAAGGATAATTTAAATTATATATTCGATTAAATGCAAAGGGCTTAAGAGCATAATATAAAGTTCATACACGCTGATGAGGCAGTATTTACATTCAATACCTTTATATCAAGGTCTTGGTACAAGAGGTATAGTATTACAAATATTAGATTTGAATATGAATTTTTAAACATAATTTGATTTATATTACTCTAAATATGGAGTATGTTAACACAAAAAATATGAATTTTAAACATCATTTTCTCAACTCGTTCAACAACAATAATAGCAATTACTTCACTTATAACAATAATTTCAACAAATACTACTACAAATACAACCAAACTACTACAACTAAAAATCTAAACCCCAATTTTTTTAAAATAAAAGAGATCAGAAAAAAATTACCTGCCACTATTTTGGCAATACTGTAGTTAGAGCTAGAGATTAAAATTCTAAATCAAATCTGTGTTAGTAATAATATAGAAGTTTATGACTAAAACCCCATAGATCAATTAAGAAGCGAGGATAGGAGTTAAGAACAATTAGATTAAAAATTAATTATAATTGGCTAATAATATAAATAATTAGGCTAAAAATCAAATATACACACTCTGATTGGATTATTTTATAAGGACAATTAATTGAGCCAATAGTTTTAATAATTAGCCCAAACATTACAATTATACACCAATAATAATTTAATTATTCTTAACCCCAATTCTCATGTCTTAATTGATCTATGGGGGTTTTAAAACGTTTAGGTGTAAACTAATGCTATTCTTGGTGGAATAAGTGAGAAGATGTGGCCTCGAGAGTTATGTTATTCACCCTCGTTCTATAAAGACTGAATAATATATTAAGTTCTTGCAATAACTCAGAGATAAGTACGCTGACTAAGAGATTATTTTATTTTTTGATAACTTGTCAATTCATAAAACTAAAAACTCAAGGAAGGAATATGGAAGGCTAAATATAACACCTACATTTAATGTTCCTTACTGCTCTTAGTTCAATGGAATTGAATTATATTAGGGTTTATTGAAAGGTCATTATAAGAAATTGCTGCTCTAGCATCTGATGCATGATTTAAAGATAGATAAAGTCGATTTTATTAAGACTGCTGCTAAAAGAGTCAGTGATGAGAAAGCTAAAGTGTTCGCAAGAGAAGGGAGATTTTGTGTTTATAAATAAGTATTAAATTTAAACGAATGAATAAGTTCACATATTAAATTTGCCAGTAAAGGGATTTGGCTTCTCTTTCTTTCCTTCCTCTTAAGGCTTGCTTGGGCCTATGTTTCTTCTATTAGTGCCAGCTCCTGCATCTATGTTCATCTCTTCAAGCTTTGATAAATCTTTGAAGAGCCTCTTACTCAATTCATGTTTTACTTGAGACTTTCACTCTCTGTTTAAATTGCTGAGCTCTTTCATCAAGTATATAGCAGTACCAGGTTTTTCTATAAAGTTAGAAGACTAAGCTTACTTGAGATGAATGGATGCTTCTCTAATTCCTAGAGCCAGGTGTCGCTTATTTTTATTCCTTGCTTCTCTTTTTCTTCGGGAGAGATGCTGTAACATTTTTGTGAGCTTCTTAAATTACTTCATTTAAGTACTCAGGTTTCAGAGTTGCAAGAACATCAAAGAAGAAGTTTCTCTCTGGCAACTTATTAGAGAGCTGTAGCTTTGATGGAAAGTAGAGAGCTACGTCCGGATCACTCATAGCATCGTCATATAGGTTTGTCACTGATATTTCAGGGTAGTTAGGCATCTCTATAATCCTAATTTCATTAGACTTAAAAGCTTTTACTCTTCACTCAGTAATGCTTTTAAGCAACTATAATGGATTTATTAATTTTACTTAAAAACTTACCTTGCTATACCAAATATCTATAAAGGTCCTCTTTACTTCGAAATTTTCCTATTAAATCTTGAGATTAAATTCTCTTCATTAAATCATTCATAGACTCCATCTTGCTTCCTCTTTCTAGAAATATTAATGAAATTTAAAATTATGGATATCCATTCTAAGTTTATTAAATCTTACTACTAAATAGGGAGGACCTACTGGAGGTCAACCATGAAAAGATATAAGGAGAAGCATTGAAAAACTTGCTCCAAGTTTCACAGATTGATTTCCATCTTTATCAAACTTTCTCCATTAAATCGCTCCTAATAATATTTAATTATTTTAGGAGGTCCTCCAAATTAAGTTCAAACTTTATTAGGAGTAAAATTTTAAGGTTAAAACTTAATAAGGAGCATATTAAATTAAAAAATATTTAATAACTTTACCTCCAAATTAAGTTCAAACTTAATTTGGAGGACCTTCTAGAGAAACAAAACTTTATAAGGAGTATTTTAATTTACTAAAATGTATAAAATTCTCATAAAATATGTCAACTTACAGTCTTTATGGTAATTTAATTTTCTTACCTATCAGCAAAGAATCTACTAAAGTGTGTTTTACTCTACTATAATAGTTTATCTAGGTAGATTTTATCATTATTATAATAAAATATATCATAAAACTAAAATGAGCGCTAACATTATGAGAAGAGCGGGATTTCTTGGATCAAGTCAATAAAAGTTATCAGTCCAGCAACCAAGAATAGTAGAGACCAGAGACGCTTGTACTCAGTGGGAGCCTACTTATGACAACTTTGACCAGTCTAGCTTTGAGATTTAACATAATTTAAGTAGGAGGTCATCAAAGAAGCTGTACAAATTGAGAAGGAGGTTAAGCAACCCGCCATTGAGCATTAATAAATACCAGCCAAAGTTGACTATTAATGCAAAGAATGCAATAAAGTTTTCGCTTACAAGTCAACTTATAAGAGACACTTGAGAGATATACACAACGATATGCCAAGGTTATAGCTCAAGCATTAAAAGAAAGATGGAAAGTATGTCAGTGAGTTCTGTGAGAAGCCATATTCTCATACTAGAGACCTTAAAGTACACTTAAAGAAAAAGCACAATTAAAGTTTTGTCTTTATTCATGAACCTACAGGGAATAGATTCCTCTAAAAGAGAAGATCAAGAAACCCAGTGGAGTCTCTTAGAGTTGAAGTCTAGAAGTAAGTAAAAATGAAGAAAGCAATCAAGAACTTTCCAGTCTCTGAGATCAATAAAATCATGGTTAAAATAGAGCCAATGAAGATTCCCATATTAAAAATTATTAACTTAGATTCTTGCAAAAAAAGCTACCTCACTCTTGAAAAAAAATAGAGAAGAGAGTCATTACAGATGACAAATATGCTTACAAGATACATCCATTCAATTACTACCTTGCTGATGACAAGTTCCAAATAGAATTTGCTAATGAGTATTATACTCTTTAAAAGGCAAAGTAAATGAATGCAGGCATATCATCTAGCTTGATGCTATTTTACTTGGCAAAGATCATGTAGCCTTCAGGCTTCCTTTACTTGAAATAATTTACAGATAATTCTTATATGACAATAGATGTCAGAGATAAATTAGCTAGATAGTATAGCAGATAGTTGAAGGGATTGAAGAGCTTCACAAGCTATGTTATGTTCATAAAGACTTAAAGCCAGGGAACATCATGATGAACTTTCAGCCTCTTAGAGTTTATATTCTTGACTTCAACAGAGCTCAAAGAGTGAAAGCCTTTGCAAAAGGAAATGTATACGGCACTCCTGGATATTTCCCAGAAAGAGAGGATTGGAGAGATGGAGACATTTAATGGAATATCTGGGCTCTAGCAGTAATAATAATAGAGAGCGACATGCCAAGAAACGATTACTTTAGCTGCAGGGGTGAAAGAGATTCTAAGCAGAGAATCAAACAATATCTCGATAAAAATAAAATAAATGGAGGTCTCAGAGAGCTTGCACACTAAACCATAATTAAACCAAGCTAAGATAATTAAGATACAATAGATAAATTTAAATAGCTGTTTAGAAAGATAAAATTCAGAGAAATGCCTCATGACTTTAAGCTTATGTTTTTGTGAAATATATATAAAAAAAACTCGCTTGTAATACTCACTTAAATTACTAATATTTAAACATTAAACCCCTACATAAACCCTATTAAAACCCTATTAAATTATGAGTATAAATTTATCAATCAAAACCCAATCAAACAATTTCAGAATTTTTGGGTGTTGACTGCTATAAGGCAGTGGGGGGAGCGAACAGTTGATGGATTTCGCTTTAAGAGCAGTGCAATTGACTTATAATTGAGTATTGATTTAACTTATTCACTGTATATAAATCATATCCATTACGCAATTTAAACACTAAATCTATATTCTATTCATCATAAATAGACCCCAAAGGCTTGCCTTTATTGAGCCGTATTTAATTAATAACCCCAATCCTCAGAAATTCCCTACAAATCAAAGCACTTATAAACCTCATTAAGGGGTTTTGGGGTTTTAATTTAATACTACCAAATAACAATAATATTTTAATTAGAGGCAAATAATGATTTGGGAATTTATATAAAGTATTAATAATATAAAATATTATAATCATATTTTAGCTTGATTTTGCCTATAAATGAATTTCAATCTTAAATTTTTACATTTAAACTCAAATTTACTTAATAATTCATAAAAGTGCAACAATTCAATTTCACTAAGTAAATATATTCAAAAATTTATTTTGAGTGGGAAATCATTTAATCTTTTTGAATTTATTTCATACATTTATCAATACATATAGGATGATAAACATCATAATGTAAATAATTTATTATTTTAATTTAATTAATCAAATTCATATTTATTACAGCAATAATTACAAATTTAATTTAAAATTATTTACATAAATTTTGCTATTTAATAATACACATTCATCAATTAATTTTTAATATAATTCTCTTAGAACTTCTTCCATATAAATTAATATGAAATTATTTTCGATTTAATTTATAATAATATTCATTTGTGGATCAATAATTAAATTTATTATAATTCTGATACCTTATGTATTAATAATTTTATACACTTCTAAAACAATAAAAGTAAAAAATTATGAATCACAAATTTATTCTTGATAATTAGTTAATATTATGGATATATTGTACAATAAATGAGATCAAATAGTCTCAACTTAAAACATTAAAAACATAGGTTGAACTAGGGATTTGGTGTTTTAAATATAGGATATTTAAAAAAAATGATAGAAATTATGTATCTATCCATAAGAATATTTCTAATTAATTTTAATATAAAGTTTAATTAAAGTGAGCTTTAATTGAACCTTTAATGATTAAAATCTTTCAAAATTTTGAATTGGGATCTGATTTTATTCCTATTTTTATAACAATATTAAATGTAAATATTTAATTGTAATTAGAAATTTAAATACATGTCAGAATATTTAGTTAAAATTTAATACAATAATTATTTTTAAAAAACAAAGTTAAAAATATATCTTAATTTAAAGAATCTTATTTCAAGTTTAATAAGATCATATTTATATTATTTTCTTAATTTAATCATTTACTATTTAGAACTCTTTAATAAAGTTATAATAAATTTAAAGCAAAAATTATTATAAAGAGTCTTTGATGAGATTCCTTTCAGTATAATAGTCTTATAAATTGAGAAGTATTTACTATAAAAATTATTTATTTATCTTAAAGTTTTTCTTTATGAAAAAATATATTAAAAATTTGGTAATAAATCTTATCTTTATAAAGAAAACTACTATTTGTATTTGTTACGAGAAGAGCCTAAAAACGACTGCTCTTTATTTAAAAAAAAGAATTAAAAAATTAAAAAATTTTCTAGTTCCCAAAGTAATAGAAAATTAGAATCATCAATTTACTCTTTATTGATAAAATGTAGGAATAAAATTGGGAGAATATTTTAATTCAATAATCTAATCATATATATTTAAAATCTCTACTATTAACAAAAACTTTTTAAAAAAAAAATTAATTAATAAATTGCTTTAAATATTATTGCATGTATGATTTTAATTAGAATATAATCAAATAGACTGGCTGACTGAATTAATAATCGAAACTTATTTTAATAGTCAAACTATTTATTATCAACTAGCATGAGTAAATTAAATTGTATAGTTATGTAATTTCATTAAAATTTTTACAAAAATTATTTATATCTTTTTTATTATTGAAGTATTACATTCGAAATAAAAATAAATCTAAATAATTGATTTTAAATTTCCCTTCAGCTATATTTTTGAAAAATGTCTACAAACCCTAACAATATTATACTCTCTAAATAGCTCATTAAAATGAGACAGTAGTTGTTATTGCTATAATAAATTTATCTCTTCGGGAATAAGGTAAAAATCAAAATATCCGCTTACTCTGATGATTCAGAAATTTATACAATATAAGAGTTTAGTTAAAATTGCAGGATCTACAATAGAATCAATTTATTTTTAATTTTGAGTCTTTTAATTTTATTACTACCATGAATTAATATTTAATTAATTATATTTTGATTTATTAATTTCATAAGATGACGACTAAAATTTTTTCTCTTTTTTTTCTTACCCTTAAGTAGTATCTTCTCGCTTAAGAAATCGAGCATGTTGCTGTTACTAATTTTACAAATTGTACCTGTAATTGGAAAGATGATCTATTAAACTTTATCAGTTAATTTTCCTTCAAAAATTAATTCAGGAGCATATTTAGACACCCAAAAATTCTTAACAGAATTATCCCTAATTCTAGTAAGAATTGTGAAAATAAATTAAATACTTATTCAACAGTTTCTATCAGCAAAAATCAAACTAGCATTAAGAAAAATTTTAACTAGAAGGAAAAGCAATAATTTACCCAAATCGAATTTATTCCTACAATATAATTTATCTTTATAAAAGCTAAAATGATAACATAATTATTAATAATTAATTATTTTGCCTGTTTTATGCTTTGCAAATAAATTATTCAATAAGTATTTAATTTATAAATTCTTGTGCTTATATAAATGGATTGTGATTATTTATTTTTTTCCAGAAATATCGAAAAATTAAAAAATATTAAAACTAGTCTTGCTAAATATTTTATGTTACTTATTAGTACTAACTTTAATAATATTTATATCACAAACAATTTTATTATTAATCAGTTTTTCCAAAGAATTTGTTTATGTTAATTTTACTAATACCATTAAATTTATTAAGTCTGTTATTATAAGAGCGGATATTTAACCAAACTATAAAATTATAAGTAAATATAAATAATAATATCAATAAATTAGATTTATTGATAAAGTAAACTAATAATAATTATTTTAAATGATAAGTTAAAGTATATCTTTTTTAGCTAGCATTATCTTTAATTTGTTATGTTTTAAATAAACATCTTTAATTTAAAAGTATACCTTAATATACTTTTAATTTAATTATAAAATATCTTGCTTATAAACATTCAATCGAGTCAAACTAATTTTATTTAATTTTTTATTTTATTTATTCTGTATAACAATATTCAGCATTAATATGAAAATACAGATATATATTTATTTAATTAATGATATTCAATATATGTATATATATTGAAACTAATTTTCATATATTACATATATATAACAATTAAATACTTAATTTTTTTTTTAATATTGAATAAAACTTGATTGAGCTTATCTAAATCAAACTTCAAATAATAATAGATATAAATATTTAGTTATATATATATATTTTAACAAGAGATAGGTTTCTCCGAAATTGAAGACACTTATTAAAAATAATTATATTTTAAAATTATTACAAACACCCGATTATTACGAACTGAATATTTTATAATCAAAAACATTCAATTTCATTTTTATATCAATTAAATAAAATTTCAAATTTATTATTAATATCCTCCTAAAATAAACAAAAATGTGCCTTACCTTGAGAGTGCGGACTTAATCAGAAATGTTTCTATTTTGGAAGGTATTACATTCACTAAAATTGATCTAATTATTTTAGAGGAGGGACTAGGTCAATATTACGACAAACGCATCCTATTTCCAAATCTCATTAAGTCATGTGCCTTTAATATAACGCTCACCGGATTCGACGTAGACTAAATTACTTTAAATTTTATTAATAATATATTTAATATTTATTTTTTTATTTTTTATAAAAACCTAATATATTAACTAGAGATAATTCATTGCGGTCACTGGATTAATTACTCTTGAGCCTTCATTATAAAAACATGATTAGTTTAGCTATATATATACAAGTTTTAAAATATATTTTGATTATTTCTTCATGTCCGAATAGTTTAGAATAGTCATCTTCGACATTTGCTTGTCTATTTGATTTTTAGTTTTAAATTTTTACTCTAATATTTTAAATGATAATTAAGGTAAGGAAATAATTTTTAATTAAGGTTACCTAGGCACTACTAACGTATTCTTAAAATATAATATTTTTAAATAAATTATTCAAGGAAGTCCAATAAAATGAAAATTTTTTCACAAATCCTCTCATCATATTAACTAACAAAATTTAAATTTTTATCAAGCCTTCTGGAATTATTATGATTAACTTAATTATAATATTATTTAAACTTAGCTGATGGTAAAAAGCTATAAATCTTGAGCATATAGATATTTTCTTAATTTATAATAAGAAAAATTATATGAGCTTAGAAATTTCGGAAGAGGGCATTCAGGAAAGAAGCTTAGAACTCATTGAATCATCTTCTCTTTTCTAAGACAAAAATGGCAAACTAACTGATTTCATACTTGTTTAAAATCCAACTGGCAGCTTAAACATATTGACTTTTTGTTTGACAAACGCAGTCAACGAGGACAAATAATTCATTCTACAATTCGATGATCACTTCACAAAAAGAATATCAAAAAAAATAATTGAATAAATAAAATAATAGAAAAGAAAGCTTTCCTAAGTTGTGTTACAAACTTATTTAATACAATTAATTATAAATTTTTTAAAAAGTACATTTAGTTAGGTTAACTCTATAAGAAATTAATTTGGTAAATTTAGTTATTAAAAAACTGGAGTATAAGATTAGAAGATTCTCACATTTGTTTTTATTTCACATAAAAATATAAATTTAAATTTTATTCAGAATTTTGTTTTCTTTGATGAATCATCTTTGTTAATAAATTTATAATATAGAGGAGGCTAAGATCTCTCTATTATTTAATAGAGTGTACTAAAATTAGGTGGGGTCCCCATCACAGCTATTGATTATTAATTGACTTGGAAAACCCATAATTAATCAATCAGAGACTCATAGATTAAGATTTCATAATTTTCTACTTATTATATATTTTTATATTTATTAAATTTTTTCCTTAGTAGTGGTATATGATATAAAAAGTTGAATTGGAAGAGATAGCCACCACTAATGTTTAATTTAATAATTTATTAAATATGTGATCATTGGAGTTGAATAAAATGATACATTAAGACTTTAGAATGTGTTTGAGATCGATTTTTAATTTCTTAACTTAAACTTTGAAGAAATCAGCTACAAATAGCTATTGATTTCTGGATTTATGATTCCTAATTATAATGATAAAGGTTAGCAAATTTATAAGATTTTTATTAAATATTCTTTTATTTAAACTAAATTTTTATATATAATTATAAAGACTTAAATTATATTACTTATTTAAAGAATTAAATTATTCTTTTTTTCACAAGAAAACAATAATTTATTTTTTATTAAAATTTATGAAATATTTTTCGAAATACATAAATTATTTATAATTAGTATTTATTATCATAAGATTTAACTATTTTAGGTTTATTTGGAATAATAATGGTAGACTTATAACTTCTCAGAGTAAATAGCTTAAAATCAATAACTTTTATTATAATGCATGCTATTTGAATGTGATTTATTAATTTAATTTAATATTTTGCTATTATATTTCAATTATTAATTATAATATAAATAACTTTGGGTTCCTTTAATTAAGCTTTAGTGCCAAACCTTATTTTGAGATAATTATTTAATTATTTATTATAAATAAGCGTGAGATAAAATGAACTCTAAGCCTCAATTTTATATACAATATAGAATGAGTTAGGTGAATAAAAGTAGTAGTTGGTAAGTAAAATTTTATTAACTTCATCACTTTTAAAATAAGAGTATTGAGATAAAAATAATATTTATCACAAAAAATAACAAAATATGTTTTTAAAATATAATTACATAATATACATCATTAATTCTTAGAAATTAATTTACTTTTTAATTTTATTCAATTAATTTATATTATTAACTTTAATTAACTTAAATTAAAATGGCTTCTCTATTATAATATATAAAAAATGATTTGAAATGTAAAAATAATTATAAATTAATGCCAATTATTAATTAAGCATCCGATATATTTGTAAATACCTAGACTAAATTGTATTTTTCAATGTAAAATAAAATTATTTTGAATTTACTTTTGAGGTGAGCGTTATATTGCATTTTATGAGTCATATATATTAAGTTTAATTTTGATATAAAAAATAAAATATTAAATCACTTAAAATCAAAATCAAATAATCTAGCGCATTTATAATGAGAAAAAATTGGATCACTAATTATATAAATTAGCTGATATAACACTCTTTACTTTATAAGGGGGATATTATTTTAATTTATACAAAATAAACTAGTTGTGATTACATAAAATAACTATAATCATATTTCATTCCACAAATTATATTTTGATCCAATAATGTTTTATAAATTAATTTATTGAAGATACACTTATATTAAAGAATTAAAAATATTGATTTACACTTAAATATTTTTGCGCAATAATAGATCTATATCAAGAGAATCGATATTTCAGAAAACTAAATTAAAGACAAATTGAAAGATATGATAAACAATGAGGAAAGAACAATTGCCCTAAATGTAAAATATTTTTAATTTTGATGATACTTTTTATTATTATATTATTTTATAATAATATATCTTAAAATAATGTAATTGAATTCACTTTGAATTAGTCAAGCTAGGCTCTTGTTTAATTCGAAGATGTCATAGAAGAATTCTAATTAAATTACAAAGTAATAAAACAAGACTAGAAAATATATTTATTTATTAATTAATTTTAAACAATTTATTTGAATTTCACAACTTATTAGAATTAATATAATTATATGACTATCGAACAATTTTGCTATAAATTAAAAAATTCTAGATATAATCTTACGTTAAATTTTATTTAGTATTTATAATTTTTATAAAAACTAGATAGGCTCTGATATTGGATAACTCCAAGAAGACATTATAAAGAATCAAGCTGAATCAAGATTTCTATAAAAAAAATAATAATATAATTAAATATTAAATAGACTATTGACAACTATCTAAATTATTTAATTATAATAAAATATGTTTTAAACTACCTACACTCTTTCTGATGGAACGCAAACAGCCAATACAATATCATACACTATTGTAAATTATAAATTAAAATACAAATTGCAAGTTTATTCCAATATAATATATAATATATACTTTACATATATTTCTGCAGCTGGAACTACAACCAAGACTTTGTCTCTAGTCGACAATCTGAGTAATCCAATAACAATCTCAAAGGTATTATTTGATTTAATAAAATAGAGCTTTATAATTAATAATTTTAAATTTAAATTATTTTTATAATAACCTATGGAGATAATAGTGATTTAACATCCTAAAATATTCCAATGACTTACAATGCAGGAACTAATGTATTTTCAATAACTCTTACCACTACACATCTTCAGGTATATTCAGGTGTGCGAACTCTTAATTTTTCTCTTATTATTTTTGGATGTAATTGAAATATTTTTTTGATGCTTAAGATATTTATCATAAAATTTAATTCTTAATGTTCAAACGTCAATTAGTTCTGTAGATACAACAGTCGCTTACATTTAATGCCAAAATTGTGAAAAATTAAATTTTTTATAAATTTCATTTTAAATTCTTAGCCATATAAATTTTATTTTGTTTATACAATTTTACAACTAAAAAATTAATAAGCAATCAAAAATAATTTATGAATGAATTTAATTATCTTCTTATTCTAAATTTGTAAATAATTACACAATATTTTTTGCATAAAGAGAGCTCATTTTAAAAATGTTTGAAGACTACTTTATCTACCTACTTAATTTTTAAAAAAAAACATTTATATCTTTTCTTTTATTTTATATTTAACCGATCTTAGTTTTTACCGAAGTATATATCTATTTGGTTTAATAATTAATTTATTTTATTTATATTATCATTATAAGTTTACCATAGACAATATTTTTAAATTGAAATTTTAACAATAATAAAATTTCAAAATATATTTAATAACATTTTTGTTTATGCACTTAAATAAACTCATAAATTAAATTATAAGTCCTTGAAAAGTTAAGAAATTTGGGATTAATTCAAGTTGAGGATTTATATTTACTTGAAAAATATAAATATTATATATTTGAGGTGATAATTCCAGACACTGTAAACAACGGAGATGTTAACAATGTTACTGCTGCTATTTCATCTTGCAGAG
Source organism: Oxytricha trifallax (assembly GCA_000711775.1). Classification (NCBI taxonomy): domain Eukaryota; phylum Ciliophora; class Spirotrichea; order Sporadotrichida; family Oxytrichidae; genus Oxytricha; species Oxytricha trifallax. The sequence continues at coordinate 45,880 of ARYC01017047.1, forward strand.
CCACAATGAATCCTTATTATTTTGGAAATTACTTAGGCATATTTCAAATATATATAATAATTAGAATAATCAAATAATTTAACTTAACAGTATGTAATAAAGGGTTAAAAGCATTTATTATTTTTATATTTTAAAATTACTAAATACAAATTTATAATTGTACATTAAAAATATCTAAAAAATTAAGGATCCGTTAGAATATTATAATTTGGCATCAGTAATTAATTTAACTGTGAAAAAATAATAGAATTTATTACTAAACAAAAAAAACCTAATAATTATCTTTTAGAGAAAATATTAATAATAATAATAATAATGATATTAATGTGATCACATTGAGGTCTCTGGGGACCCCCTATCAATAATATATTTAAAATATATATAAGGGACAAGCCCTTTTATAAGTTCAAGTGTCATAGTCAATTTGAGCATTAACTAATTCACTAAAAATTCTTAATTTTCTTCTTCTCAGAAAATATTAATAAGATTGTTATATTAAAAAAACATTATATTTATAATAAATCATGATTTAATATATAGATTTATTTGTAATAAAGTAGATGCTTATATAATTATTAATATTTTTTGGCAATTTTGGTGAGATCACTCTGAAGTATATCAATGCAGACATAAGAGGAGCTTTTATGATAGCTGGAGATTCATCTTAACCGCCTTTTCATGATGGTTCTACCACTATTACAGGAGGGTTCTTTGGATTACTCAAGACTAATGCAGAGCCATTTTGGATATATTAATATTAATATTTTATAATCTATAAAATATTGATATTCAGAGTTTAAGAAGATTATCCAACTGCCTCGGCTTAAACTTCATCATGCTACCTACTAAGTTTAAAATATAAAATTAATTAATAATTAATCTAGAAATTTAAAGTGAGATTAGTTCACACATTTACACTATTTGTAATCATAAATAAAAATTAAAATAAAAAAAAATATATTCAATTCTAAATTTAAAACTTTAAAGTAAAATTAATTGAATGTAAGAAACTTAGATTCTGCTACATTAGAAAGAAGAAACATAATTATCAAGGTCACTAAAGCGAATGGCAAATTTGTACATATGAGGCACATTTATATATAAATTTTATTTAGCATTTATATTTTAATTCCATAAAAAGATATGTTATATTATTTACTAAGAAAGTGCAACTACTACTTAAGAAGCACTTTATTTGACGAGTCTAATTTATATTTACTTTAATTTTTTAAAGGGTCTTTCAGAAGCAAATAAATTCATGATTGGTCTTTCATATCAAGACACTAGCTCAAGTCCAAAGACCTTCTATATAAATATACATATTATAATCTTTTATTAAATCAGTAAATATTTATAAATTATACTATAATTTCTAACTGATTAAAATTAGTGATAGTTTGATAGCAAGTTATACAGTACAATATCATAAAGCTTACTATAAAATATTACAGTATTATAAAGAATTACACATTTAGTGATTCTTTTCAATCCACAATCAACATTCATTAATTATCAATTTATATAAATTTATTAAATTTTTAAAGGATTTCTTTATTGTGTACAAGCCAAGTAAAACAGGAGCGGATGAATCTCATCTTTTAAAATATTTATTTTTATAAAATTAATTTGAAATTGTTTTTAGTTTTAACTATAAGAGTTTTAACTAAATGTTATTTAAATATATTTATAGAATCTTGCATTCGTTTAAAGACCAACAACATCCTCTCTGCAAACATAAATTTTTGATTTATCTACAACCGATCTTTCAGTCACAAGAGGAGTTTTTAAAATATCAAAGTAACTGTCTAAAATTATTAAAAAAATTCATTGATAAATTTAAAACAATTAAGTAATTATGTTTATAAATAGAAGATAAAAAATTCCTTTTATAAATTATCAAGGAGTTACTTATAATTACTATTTAAAATTTATATTATTACTTTCAACGCTGAATTGAAAAGTAATCTAATTTAATTTGAGTAATATATTCATTTTTAAGATAAATAGAAGCATGATTTAAATAATTTTAAGTAGTACGCCTTGTAATGCAGGTATGTCTCCAGATGCAATTAAAAAGATTTATAACTTTTTAAGTTTTTAAGCAACTTTCTACTTTCCATGTGTCCTGATATTACATAAGACAAAAATAATTTTATTAATTATTAAGAGACCAAATATAAATTATTCAATACCTTCGGTTGGAGCAACAAAAATATTATTATTACATTTAAGTATCCTTAGGTAAAATATTTCATAAAATTAAAAATTTATTTATAAACAAAATCTAAGTTATACGGATTTAAAATAAATTTGACTGGGTAGAGTAATTGAAACCTATAATCATTTTTATAAGTTTTATTGTTGTAATAGTTTTATATAATCCCAATATCTAAAATAATATAATTTTCAAAAGCGAAATGTAATTTAATCTCATAAAAATTATAGAATCCTCATTAACTCAATCTAAATTCAAAAACTCAAAAAGCAATAATTTATAATCATTTTTTAATTTAAAATAAATAAGTTAAAATTTATTTTGAGAATCTTAATATATTATTCTTTCAATTAAAAATTATAATTTCATTAATTTCTATCTGTAATATTATTTAAATATTGAGAAATTTTCAATAATTTATTTGGTTATACTATAATAAATAATTAATCTCATATTTAATCAAAAGCTAAATTATCTTTGCTTAACATGCCAATATTAATATAATTTTACCATTAATTATTTATTATTTCATGGGTAGTTTTGATACATTTTGAGAATTCTTCTTTCTAGCATCTAATTAAAATTAAACTTAATTTATAACATAGTATTGTTAAAATTCTATTTCTACATATAATAATTATTAGCATCTATCGAGAGAAAAAATTTTGATGAAGAATGCTTTCTGTAAAGAATTTAAAAACATATTAATGGGTTAATTTAAATAAAAGATAAGAATAAAAATTCATTTTACTCAATGAATTCAAATTAAACTAAATTGTAAATTTATATTTATTTTTTTAAGATATAAAGATATTCATTTACTTTAATTTAATAAGATAGAATTTTTGAAAAATAAGTGAAATTTAATATGAAATATATAGCTAGGATTTAAATATACAAAAAGCATTTAAGATAAACACGTATTTTCAAATATAGGCCAAAACACAGAGATTTGGCATCGATGGATATCCGAAAGTATTTACCAGAAATATACACGATATTCTGAGTTTACCGCACAGCTGTGCGTAATCGCAAATCCTCACAGGTCCGCACAGGATCGGCAAAACTAACCCTCCGCAAACTTTTTTCAGCCGACTTTCAAATTCTTAATTCAAAAAGGGAGGTAGGCTTTATTGGCCTTAAATGCATTAAATCTTAATTATCTTAATTATTATATATTAAACTTAGATAAGTTTAATTATAAATTTATTAATTATTAATCTAATTAAATTTCTCTATAGAGATTTCCTATTAAAGAGATCCATTTTTAATTTTTAATAATTTAATATTATTAAAGCCTTATAATAATTAAGATAATTAAGATTTAATGCATTTAAGGCCAATAAAGCCTACCTCCCTTTTTGAATTAAGAATTTGAAAGTCGGCTGAAAAAAGTTTGCGGAGGGTTAGTTTTGCCGATCCTGTGCGGACCTGTGCGGATTTGTGATTACGCACAGCTGTGCGGTAAACTCAGAATATCGTGTATATTTCTGGTAAATACTTTCGGATATCCATCGATGCCAAATCTCTGTGTTTTGGCCTATATTTGAAAATACGTGTTTATCTTAAATGCTTTTTGTATATTTAAATCCTAGCTATAATATTTCATATTAAATTTCACTTATTTTTCAAAAATTCTATCTTAATAAATTTTCTTTGTACAAAGTTGGATTATTTTAATTATATCTTAAAATATATTTAGGTATAAAATACAATACCTAGTTTTGATGCACTATCTACAACAAGCTAGGGTATATCAATAGAACTACCTGGCGATGTTTCAACTTATTTATATTAAAAAACTTGAATTTTTTAATCTAAAAATAATGTAAGCTCTGGTCAAATGATTTTCTTGTATTCTTAAGATAATTTTAATTTAGAAATCTAATGTATAATACTCAATTTATAAAATATTAAATTTATCCATATATATTGAAAATCTTAACATTTCCGAAATTAATGAACTTCCTTATAGCATTTAAACTAATAAAGCGCTTAATTATTAATTTAAGTTCAATTTCAATACATTAATTTATTATATTAGATAATAGTGTTTAATATTAAGCCATAAATGTATTGTTTTAATATATTATGTACTTTATACTTCTTATTTAATATATTGAAAATATTGCTCGCTATTTAAACTTAAATTTTTTTAGTAAATTATTTAATTGCTTTCATAGAACTTTGAAATCTTTGGAAAAATTTTATTTTATCAATTTTTTATTTATTATAATTTAGGATTAATGTAAAATTATATTAATTGTGATTATTATGAATTAAAGCATGATAGTAATAAATAAATTAATTCATCATATACTTTTCTTCATTGTTAAAGAGACGTTTAAGCTTTGTATTTATTACAAAATTCACATATTTAATATGCTTCTTAAACATATTAAATAATTGTCCCTAACAAAAATTTGATTAAAGTTGTAAGTTTATTTCAGATAAACTTAAAAAATTGATTTAAAAAAGATATTAATATTTAATTTCGAAAATTATGTTTCCTAAATCACCCCTCAAATTATTTATATAAATCAAAGCATATAAAAGTGGTTTTTTCTAAACTGACTGTTTTTAAATAAAGGAATCTATTTATTATAATTTACTAATTAAAATTGAATAATACAATATTCTACACGTAACATTAAATATAAATTAAAATAATTATAATTAACTAATCAAATGTTGTGCAATTCGTTGGAACCTCAGTTTCTATTATATATATATATATAATTTTGAATTTAATATATTTTTACTTGAAATAATTAATAGTGGCTAATATTTTTCATAAGATCTTAATAGCTAGAAATTCTATTTTTATTTATAATGTTCTATCCATTTTTAAAAAGTTTAATTTTATTTCTTAATTAATATCATTTTTATGAAGCTAATTTAAAATTTCATATTTACATTAAATATTAATGAACGATTGTATTTTATTTGAAAGTTTTATTAAATTATATTGATATTATTGTAGAAATACATTTTAATTTGGAAAATTAATTTTAATTAAAATAAATATAAATCAAAATAGTGACAGTTAAAGTTGGCCAATTTAAACGATCTTGGACTAATTCGATAGAGAATTCAAAATTAGCTGGACTTTATTATTGGCGGTACTATTTTATCGCATCGAGGGAGCGAGATAACTCGACTTTAATGGGAAGGTGTAATTTATTTAAAATAAATAAGTTTAATTAAACTTAGGTTATCTCGCTCCAGTGATGCGATAAAATTGTACCGCCAATAATAAAGTTCAGCTAATTTTGAATGAGCCCAAGATCGTTTAAATTGGCCAACTTTAACTGCCACGATTTTGATTTATATTTATTTTAATTAAAATTAATTTTCCAAATTCAAATGTATTTCTACAATAATGAATTTTAGCAAATTATTTTTTCATATATTTTGATCTAGGTAAAAATTTAAAATTAACAAGACTTTACTATTGGAGTTTTAAATATGATTTATTTTTAGAAGCCAAAAATAAATACACTTTAAGTTTGGAAAATATTCAAATTTATTTCAAGTATCTGCTTCTCTTCTAGCCTTAATAAATAGTATTGGCAATTGTAAAATCAATATAATTTTGAATTATTATTAATCAAGAATTAAATTCTTTGAATAAAAAAATTTAAAATAAAGATAATCATGTTAATTTAAATATAATTCTTCTCAATTTAATTATACTTTAGCGTTATAAAAATAAGTTTATATATTATATTCAATTTAGAATAAAATACCTATTTAAAGCAAGAATTAATTTAATCCCTATTAAATTAAGTGATGATAAATATAAAATTATTGATTAAATATTATTCTACCTAACAGCTATTCACATACACATTCAACGTCTAAACTTTCTTTTTTAACCCTACATATTATTTTTAATTTCTTATTTCTTCAACTAATCAATATAAGTTTGGAATTACGGTATTGTTCTACCAAACGCTTAATTCTCATTTAATAAAAATACATGAAAAATAAAAATAAATATATTCTTATAAATTTTATTGATATATTGGTAAGAACAATATCAAACCAACCTTAAAACTTATATAAATTTAATAAGCATAAACAAAAATGATTATATTTATTATCAGCCTTAAACAATCATAAAATATTATGGAAATTATAAACTCAAACAATATAAATTCATTTAATTTTAAATTTCAATAAATCTTAAAACTATTTCCCCTATTTAATATTATGGAATAACTGGTAAATTAACTCCAAGTTCAAAGCAATTAGCTTAATTTTTTATTATTATAAGGAATTATAAAATAAAATTAATAGAATTATGAATGAGATTTACTATTTGTAGAATATAATTTAAAAAATGAAATTTTTACTTTAAATCATATTTGATAAAATTGAGATAATGAATTGAAAGCAAGTATATAAAATGAATCATCTTTTAAATGATAAATCTGTTATTTTACCTTAGTCTTTATTAAGCTCCATCACAGATGTGATGATGGAAACAGCTTTGATGGTACTTAATTAAGATTAAACAAGCAGGTTAAATAACAGATTTATCATTTAAAAGTTTATTCATTTTATATACTTGCTTTCAATCCATTATCTCCACTATATATCATAGTAAATTTAACAATTTTCTCTAAATCATCGATTCAATAAAATATTAATATAATATGTTTATTAATACAATTATTATTTGGTGATGGTCATTACTACTTATGGAAGTTGTATGAATTTTCATAATTTTAAATAGTTCTTTAAAATTAATACTTATTATAATTCTAATTTTAATTGAATTATTAAATTTTTTATTAATTCTATTAAAATTTATTCTATTAAAAGATCTGCATTCTGTAAATTTAATGACAAATATTTTTTTAAATAGTCTAAGCTTTTTATTGATTAAAGGAAGATTTAAAGTAAGATAGCCATTGTAAATAATCTGTCAAAGACTAACAATTAAACACCGATTATTTGAAATTGAATACTCATAGCATGATTCGAAGTTTAATTATTAAAAATTAAAACAAATGTAATGAAAAAGGTTCTTATTACTGGGTCTAACGAAAATAATGATATTTTAATATTTCAAATGCTAATTTACTATATATATATTTTAAAACATTGACACAATTGATAAACAAAGCTTATCGTATTTTAATGTATTTTGAATCCACTATATTTATTATTTTTTATCTCATTTTATACATAATTTAATTATTTGTCATTTATTTTTGCTTTTTTGAATATTTCTTTAATACAATTACTTTATCTATATCAATTATTTTTTAATTTAATAAAAATTTTATTTAAAAAAATTATCGGGTTAATAGAATAAATTTGTTTATTTAACAAATACTGTAAATGTTTCCTTATTTTTTTTCTTAATGTTTTAAAATATTTATATCTAAAAATTAAAAAAAAGTATTATATTAGTATATTTGTAAGAATCATTGATAAGGATAAATTCTTTAGAATATTATTATTTAAAATACAATATTTATATTATTTTCAAGGTGTCACTATAGGTTTTCCAAATTATTTCAATAATACATCAGCAGATTAAATTTTCGTTCTATATATCTAATAATTTTATAATTTGAATTTTCAGATCCTTAGTACTTAATATCAGCCTATGTGACAAATATTGCGACTCTAAGTACCCACATTAAAACATAAAATAGATTTTTTTAAGGTTTATTTTAGTATTTAAACTATTATTACTTATAATAATATTGATTGTCTATATCATATAGGCTAAACTTAAGTTTTGTTCAAATTTATTATATATAGTTTATTTTTTTTAAAAAAATAAACTATTAAACTTAAAATGATGGCGAAATGTTGGAAAATAAATTTTGTAACATATGTACAGCATAATAACTGTTTTATAATTAAGTCCTTACAAATATTTAATTAAATAGGTTCAAAAATAAATTTATAAATCATTAGAGTAAAATAAAGTTAATAAAATTAAACCAAATTTTAGTATTTTTGTTTAGAATTTTAGAATTATTATTTTTTATTTGTGCATATTTACAAATTGAAATCAATCCATGATTATTAAAATCCTATAAGAATGTATTGTCAATCAATTACAAACAGAAGTTTTGAGAATTATATTTTTACCTTGTTATAATGATGCAAATCTTTCATTATTTAATTAGAATGATTGATATTAACCTTAAAATAGTTCTATTATTATTTTATTAGGAACAAAACTAATAACTTCTACTGTAAACTTATCAAATTATGTTCAAGTTTAAATAGTTGTATGATCTTTTAAAATTTATTTTTGTGCTTAACATATTTTTTTATCCCAATAAAATTTGAAATGAATATTTTTTAAATTGATCTTTAGTCAAACTATGTAATTAAATACGGTACATAAATAAATTAGTAGAAACTCATGAACTTAGTTTAAAATAGTATAAAATCAATAGAATTTAAAGTAATAATAAATTATAATTTCCCTAAAATATATCAAAATGATAAAATATCCACTTTTTGTACCAATAAAATTACTTTATTTCTTTTAAGACTTGTCTTTTTTAATTGATATTAACCCTACTTTTTAATTAATTAATTTCCAAGTTAAAATTTTATTAAGTACAGCTATATTATCAATTTATTTATAAAATATTATACTTTTAATATAATCTATTATATATTTTATAGGATTTCAAGAATCTGAATATTTTTATCATTATAAAAACAGCATTTAAAATTTATTGAAAAGCTTTTTTAATTTCAATAAAACTGTTTTTATTCTTTAGTTTAGTTCTTTGAAAATAATAAATAATATTAGGAGTAAATAACTCAGGTAAGGTGATTAATTAATATGGAACTAATTAATTATTTATTAGAAGAAATGGAGTTTGTAAGCAGGTTAAGCTTGACGATCATGTTGAAGATTTTTCCACTTTGACTTGGAGCAGTTCTTGGAGGTGCTACGATGAGTTCAACAGAATCAATATTGAAGTAAGTACCTACTCATTCTACTATTTATAGGGGACCACTGACTGAAGAGCCTGATCAATGACCAGGCATGCATATGTAGTGATCCAAGCTGGAGGCAAGAGATCCTTCCCGGTGACAACCGTTGGAGGATGGTGGGGTTCGAACCAGGCTCCTCCAGCTGCATGGCGAGGTGGCCACACCCTCGCTGCCTGGTCACTGATCCAGCTAATAAATAATATTATAAATATAATGTTATAGAATTAAATAAGCCCTTAAGTTATAAAATTAATGTGCAAAATCTTTAAATTTAAGCATATTTTAAATAAATTTATTGATTTACTTAATATTTATTTATAATAAAATTTCCACATTACTACATCTACTTTTACTGTATGATAAATAATAATAATTACAATTTTTTGAAAAAATGAGAATTGCTTTAATTAATTAATTATCAAAAATGAAAAAGATCGGACGCAGATGATTACTGTGCACTCAAATAAAATGTAAGTTACAAATCAGATATCTTTATTTTTTTAAATAGTGGTCCTGCCTAGAAAAACTGGAGGTGTCAAAGGACAGATGGTACACAAAATCACCAAGAGAGGGGAATAGTTAGGCAGAAAAGACTAAACATTCTATAAAGATGACAAGAATGAAGAAGATGAAACTGTTTTTTAAGATATACATTTTCAAAAGTAGTAATCATAATTTTAATTACAACTCTTTTATCTATAATTTAAATTCACTTTATTCAAAAATTTTGATGAATGTGCTATATTTTTAAAGTATCGACTACTTAGGCAAGCTTTACTTCAGCAAGGAAAATCAAGCTTACAACTCAATCATATAAATAATCATTTTAAGGTAATTTAAAATTGATTAGTAAATTAGTTATTAAATAGTTTACTTTTAAATTAAAACATACTAAACAGATTTAAGTTTAAAATATTAGTGGGGATAGGGATCACTTTCTTATTATTGGAGTTCTGCAACTAATTTTAGTACCAGATTTAATTATATTTTAAGTATCAATTAATATTTGATTGTGTGGAGGATATGACTACAGCAATTCATTTAAAATAATTGAATGCTGAATTTTAAAAACAAATATTTTACATCTTTATATTAAACTAAAAAATATTAAAACTTGTTTAGCCTTTATCAATAATCTTTATTGATCACTCTTAATTTAGAATTATAAGATAATAAAAGATAAAAGTTATATTATGTATTTTTCAACTCAAAAATATTATTAGTAAATTAACTTTCTTAATTTTCTCAAACATTTTTAATAAATCTAAATCTTTTAAAAATAAAATATTTGTTATCACTGATAATTAATTTCAAATTTCACAATAAATTTTATGAATGACACACAAGACTTTCAATACTTAGATATAAATGAAAACACTGCTTTACCTTTTGAGCACATTATAAAGGAACCTTTCCAATCTTAAAATTTAATATAATATGAAAGTTTGTCTAATAATTAAAATTATTTTATTTGATTTTAAGCTAAATGCCAGCAGAGGCCACTCGATTTATATGTATTCAGTCCCTAGATTCCAAGAACAGACCCCAACCCAATTCTATAGAGCTGGATAACAGTTTATACAGACGTAAGTGGCAATAAAGTTCTCAAATTAAATCCTTTTCCTGTCAGTAATTTCAAAGGGTAGTAATTCAATTTAAATATTACCTATGTTGATCGATATGATGGTAGAATTATGAATGAATAAAAAATTAAAAAATAATATTTGAGATTTATAATTCTTATATCTGTTTTATTGATATAAGATTAAAATGAGTTTTCATATGTCATTAGATTTAACAGAGATATAATAATTTAAAAAAAATAAAATCTAATTTGGATAAAATTTAATTATAACTCTCTCGACTATCCTACCACAAGTTACTTTGAATGTCCTTAGAATCTTTTCCCCTTAAGTTAAAATATTTATTTATTAAATTTATAAAATTTTGGTGATTCATGTACAGATAGCAACTGTGGATTAATTGTCAAAAGTTAATATTACGATCAGCCAACCAATACTTTGCTATTAATGGGAGGTGTTTAATCAGGCTTCTCAAAATAAAAAATATATATATAAGTTGCAATTAATATTTTTTTAAAGAAAATTGATTGATTAAACTAAAGGCACACATACTGATGCTTTCATTATGAAAACGAATTATTATTTTAAATCAAATTAATATAAATATCGGACTTACTGTCTAGATAGTTAATAGATTAATCAATTCTAATAGGGTAGTGGATTCGAAACTCATGCATTGCAGATATTTGCATTCAAAAGGAATACCGAAATATCAAAGACCACACCTTAAATTTTATAAGAAAAATGCCTTCAGCATTCCCCCCCCCCCCTAAATATTAATATCCTAATAACTTAATTAACTAGCTAAAGTTATTTTAAAACGAATGCTTTTGGTATTGTACTATGGATGAATTAAATAAGATCTTAATCAGGTCTAAGTGAACACGCATCTTCAGCCACTGTCTACAATTAAAATAATTTATCAATAAGAATTTTATAATTCAATCTTTTTAACAGATAAAAAATTACTTTTTATCTTAAACTATGTTATTAAATGATACCTATGTAATTGTGGCCATTAGAACAGATATAACTGATCCTTCATACACGAGTGTGGAATAATTCTCTCAAGTATTCTCTAAGTTTAACTATATAACTGGCTAATATAACGGTACGATCACGTTTAATAGAGTTAATACAATAATATCCCCAAATTACATTAGCTCAATCATTATGATATTATGGAAATATAATTTAAATAAGCTGCAAACTATATAATCATTGCAGAAGTTGCTTAATTTGTTTCTATTTCTGTCTCCATTACAAATTAACCTACTTATTAATCTATAGCATTTAAATTAAAAATTAATTTGCCGTATAAAATTTAAAAATACAATTAAATTATAAGAAATATTAACTTTGTACCGAATAATGGCTAGCGTAATGTTTAGATAAAGTGCAGATACTACTAAGTAATAGCCTGGGTTTATTATTTTCCAACCTGTTATCAGTATAAATAGCACATATGTTCTGAATTTATAATCAACAATACCTGCAGCTCTCGCAACAAATTAAAAATTAATTTTATTTAATTTAGAAACATTTATTAATTCAATGGGTTCCATATTGCTTCAAATATAAATTATAAATTTAATAATAATGATTCAAGGCAATATTGCATATTACGCTATAGTCTATGATTCTGTTGCAGTTAATAGTATTCAGTATCTATATAAATAAAATTAATAAATAAATCATAAATATTTATTTGTATTAAATTTTAATCTCAATATGATTCAAGTTATTCTCAATGCTTAAAAATATATATTGCTTTAATGTTTTAATTTTGGGAATTTATTTATTTTAAATTTGTAATATTGATAAAATACAATTGAATCGGGGAAATGTAAAAATAAAAATACAAATTTAATTTTATATATAATTACTGCTGATTTACTATGCTTTTTATCTTATATGCGAAAAGTGGCAACTTTGCTATATTTTTCACTAAATTAGCAAATTTTATTAGGTTTTTGTGTCAAAATCGACATGCATCATATTGAACTCTTATAAAGTGTCCAAATTCTGTATTTTCAGTCAAAATGGCCAACTTTACTATTCATGGTCAAAATTTCTGTTTTTGAATTTTTGTCTCTCCTATTTGAGCAGAGTGGTCAAAAAAGTGGCCAAAGTGCATGATTTTTACCCAAGTGACCAGAAGAGGGGTCAAAGCAGAGATTTGTTCAAAAAATGACCAGAGTGCATGGTTTAAACCAAAATGACCAGAGTAGTGGTCAAAATCTCAAAAAATCGCATTTACTCAGAATTTGGTATTATGAGTCATTTTTCAAAAATATGCGATGACCAAGCCAAATTTAGAGCAGAGTGGTCAAAAATCTTGAAAATCGTTGTTACTGCTCAAATTTGCAAGTTTCTGTGGTCATAATGCTCAAACTGTAGCAATACCTGCAAATCGCTGCTGGGCAAAAAAATCGATCAGAAGTTGCAAATTTGCTAGTTTTTTGCTGAATTCCTATCAAACTGGATAGCATGATGCTCAGTGCACCTCCTCTCTCACCAACTCATACAAGTCTCCGGATATATTACTTTATACGAAATTTTTTCCAATTTTAGCTTTAATTGCTCAACTCCTCTGGTGTATACCTTGAGAGTATAGAAATTTGCTATATAGAGTGGAGTAGAGCAGAATTTGATGCCACTCGTCAAAACTTCATAATAGTTTGAGCAGACTTATGAAAACTGCGATTTTCAGGGATCCTCATGCATTTATGTATTAATTTTAAGTACGGTATTAATAACAGTAGTAAGAGCAGCAGTAATAGTATAAGCAGTAAAAATGACAATACATTAGTTATAAGCGCTTATAGAAATTTCAATGTATGATGCAATTCTTGTTTATGAGTAGAATCTCATACAAAGCCATACCTCAGAGTATGCATCCATTTCTTGATACTGAATGCCCATAGTCCTCGAACATCATTCTCACATATGTTTTTTATTATTTCTTAGATGCGCTTGACCAGCTGCACTCTATAAGTTTGTTATGAGAGTATGCTTACTTGCTGTTAATGTTCTGCTGCTTGAGGTTCTTCTTGATGTAAGCAAACAAATATTCGATTGGGTTGAGCCAGGGCGAGTAATCTGCATTGAAGAGTACGTTGACTTTGAAGCGACGAGCAGTCGCAAGCATCTCAGAATACTTATGAATTATGGCATTATCCATTAAAAGCACCACCTTCTTATTGCATATATCTTTGTAAGTTCTTATACTTCTCAGCGTCTGACATATAAAGTTCTCAAACAGCACTGAATCAAAAGCTCCCTCAATTATTTGAGTGGAGACCACTCTGTCAACTGCGATTGCAGCTATCAAACCATAGAATATTATTGTCTCTTCACTTATTGCTTTGCAATGACAACTGCCTGGCTTTCTAACCATAATTACCTAAAATGGAAAGCATCTCCTGTCGATATTGAGAGATTGGTTTGTAAGGTTAGTCAAGCTGCCTTTCATTTATCATCAATGAATGGGGTTTGTTATACTCCTTGGATTCCTCAAATTGGTTCTGATTTTGAGATATGTCATCTATAAGAAAAGTTGATTATCTTAAATAACGAGAGTTGGACTGTCAATTATGTTGTTAGATGGAAGTCTACTTATTACAGGATTGATCAAGTAGAGTAACACTTAATTTGCAGTAAATGGATTCATGCAATCTATAGGTGGAACCATGCAACCTGGAGTCATACAACCCGGATCCATACAATCGGCCGGGATCCGTACAACCTGGAGTCGTACAACTTTAGGGTGGAGCCATACAACCTTTGAGTTGAACCATGCAATCTGAGGGGTTGAACCATACAACTTTGAGGTATCTTCAGGGTATCTTCTTTAAGAATGGTTGTTGAAATTATTGCATGATTACAGGTGTTAATGAGACAACTTGCATCTCTCTCACTTTTATGAGTTACCATGATCAAGAGTATCTCATACTGATACTGAAAGTATAGTTTCACTTAAACAGCGATTCATTCATTTGACAATAGACTATCCTAAGCTAACTTCCATCAACAACCACTTTCAATCTTTTGTACTTACTTTCATCAACATTAGAACTGCTTAAAACTGACAGCGAAAACTTCATTGGAGTTAGTTAGATCACTTCTCTTTACCTCTAACCCATCATTGAACTGCTTGATTTCTTTAAGGTCGATTACAACTTTAGTTTTGACACTCTATCAATCAAAGGCGTGAGGCCTGAATGAATCCTTTTTATCTGCTCATCATCAGAAATGATTTTCTTGGTACTACTCTACAGCTTCAAATTCCTGAATTTTTTCAAAGTGCTTGATTGATTTCAAGGAGTATCTTCAACTTCTGGTATAGGAGATAAGTCTTTAGGCTATTGATGCACTGATTTCATTGTATAGCGAGGTGGGGTTTAAAGATTGACTGATTTCCTTGAGTTGTTCTATACCAATTAATCATGAGTAGCTTACTTTGGAACTGCTTGATGATATGTTCGATTTCTTTAAAATTGATTGTTTTCACTATTGGTTCATACTACTTGCACCTGAATGGGGCTTCGAAATCGACTTTGCCTTTAATTTACTTGTTGAAGGCTGGATGCTTGTTTATGTAAGCTTTTTAGCATCTTGTAGTCCAATATTTTATGAACTTATTTAAGGTGGTTGAAGAGTGGATTTTATAAATGAGATTGCATCCAACTCTTTCGATGATTCTGAAAAGTATAAATGATCCTACTGCTTTCCAAGTAGCATCCCTCCATACTGCAACTCTTTATCACCAGCTATGATTCTACTGTGCTTCTTGGCTGCAATCACTCTGGATTTTTTATTCTTCCTCTTACCCAGTATACTATTCTAATTTAGTGCCCACTGCTTAGGAGGCAAGTAGTCAGACCTGAAGTTGCCTTTCATCCACTGATATAATTACTGCTTCCTCTCTTAGAAACTATGATAGCAGTCAACTCACCCATAAGCGCTTGCTGTTATAAGCAGGATCTCTATATATGACATTCGCTGCCTCTGTCTTGCCAAACTTCAGATGAAACTACTCCTTGAGAATTTTGTGAATCGTTGAGATGCAAGGCACTTTGAATGGATACTTTGATGGCGAGCTTATCTTCATTTCTTGCAATCGATTATGAATATTTCTTCCAGTGCACTGATAAATCCCAACCTCTTCAATGCATTCACCAACAGCAGCAACCAGCTGCTCATTATCTCACTCCCTCCTCTTGCCAGGTTTTTTTGGTTCTTAAAGTTGGAATACGCTATTTTTCATCTCATGCTTAAACTTCTCAACAGTTCTTGATACAAACTCTGCTGTCACTCTCAACTTCTTAGAAATTTACATTGGCTTCAACCAATCTTCCATATACATTCTTACTATCTCAAGTCGCTTATGTGCAAGCTTTGCTTCTCGAGGCTTTAGGTATGGATTACAGCCTTTCAGTGTATCGGAGTTTTGCTGCATTCTACTCTGTATTTGTAACATTAAATCTGATCATATCAACTGCTATTACTACTCCTCTTGAATATTTTCAGGTCTCTATATTTAAATTAGATTAGAGTGATTCTTAAGTTCTTAGATAATTAATTTACCTGCTTTGAATTGCGAAATTGACCCAAGAACTACTCCAGAAACTGACACAATGAATCGTCGCTATGCATACTCTTTATATCAATCACGTCCTTTAAGTAAGAATCTATACCCTCCAATGGCATCTTAATGATCAAACCTCCTTATAAAGAATCCACTTGAGGAGGAACTTCACCAGAGTTGAGGAGAGCTCCCGTATTATACGAATACTTTGCTGGTGCAACCACTTGAACGAAATTCTTCCCCAAAATTACAGGCCCCCACTTTATGATTTGCTTGTCTTGAATCTTGACTCAATTCTGCTTGATGCTTTCAAAGGAGTGCTGGCTAAGATGATC
>ARYC01017048.1:0-12787 GCA_000711775.1 Oxytricha trifallax
TCAGGGTATCTTCTTTAAGAATTGTTGTTGAAATTATTGCATGATTACAGGTGTTAAGGAGACGACTTGCATCTCTCTTACGATTATGAGTTACCATGATCAAGACTATCTCATACTGATACTGAAAGTATAGTTTCACTTAAACAACGATTCATTAATTTGACAATAGACTATCCTAAGCTAACTTCCATCAACAACCACTTTCAATCTTTTGTACTTACTTTCATCAACATTAGAACTGCTTAAAACTGACAGCGACAACTTCCTTGGAGTTAGTTAGATCACCTCTCTTTGCCTCTAACCCATCATTGAACTGCTTGATTTCTTTTAGGTCGATTACAACTTTAGTTTTGACACTCTATCAATCAAAGGCGTGAGGCCTGAGTGAATCCTTTTTATCTGCTCATCATCAGAAGTGATTTTCTTGGTACTGCTCTACAGCTTCAAATTCCTGAAATTTTTCAAAGTGCTTGATTGATTTCAAGGAGTATCTTCAACTTCTGGTATAGGAGACAAGTCTTTAGCCTATTGATGCATTGATTTCATTGTATAGCGAGGTGGGGTTTAAAGATTGACTGATTTCCTTGAGTTATTCTATACCAATTAATCATGAGTAGCTTACTTTGGAACTGCTTGATGATATGTTCGATTTCTGTAAAATTGATTGTTTTCACTATTGGTTCATACTACTTGCACCTGAATGGGGCTTCGAAATCGACTTTGCCTTTAATTTACTTGTTGAAGGCTGGATGCTTGCTTATGTAAGCCTTTTAGCATCTTGTAGTCCAATATTTTATGAACTAATTTAAGCTGGTTGAAGAGTGGATTTTATAAATGAGATTGCATCCAACTCTTTCGATGATTCTGAAAAGTATAAATGATCCTACTGCTTTCCAAGCAGCATCCCTCCATACTGCAACTCTTTATCACCAGCTATGATTCTACTGTGCTTCTTGGCTGCAATCACTCTGGATTTGTTATTCTTCCTCTTACCCAGTATACTATTCTAATTTAGTGCCCACTGCTTAGGAGGCAAGTAGTCAGACCTGAAGTTGCTTTCATCCACTGATATAATTACTGCATCCTCTCTTAGAAACTATGATAGCAGGCAACTCACCCATAAGCGCTTGCTGTTATAAGCAGGATCTCTATATATGACATTCGCTGCCTCTGTCTTGCCAAACTTCAGATGAAACTACTCTTGAGAATTTTGTGAATCGTTGAGATGCAAGGCACTTTGAATGGATACTTTGATGCCGAGCTTATCTTCATTTATTGCAATCGATTATGAATATTTCTTCCAGTGCACTGATAAATCCCAACCTCTTCAATGCATTCACCAACAGCAGCAACCAGCTGCTCATTAACTCTCTCCCTCCTCTTGCCAGATTTTTTTGGTTCTTAAGGATGAATACGCTATTTTTCATCTCATGCTTAAACTTCTCAACAGTTCTTGATACAAACTCTGCTGTCACTCTCAACTTCTTAGAAATTTACATTGGCTTCAACCAATCTTCCATATACATTCTTACTATCTCAAGTCGCTTATGTGCAAGCTTTGCTTCTCGAGGCTTTAGGTATGGATTACAGCCTTTCAGTGTATCGGAGTTTTGCTGCATTCTACTCTGTATTTGTAACATTAAATCTGATCATATCAACTGCTATTACTACTCCTCTTGAATATTTTCAGGTCTCTATATTTAAATTAGATTAGAGTGATTCTTAAGTTCTTAGATAATTAATTTACCTGCTTTGAATTGCGAAATTGACCCAAGAACTACTCCAGAAACTGACACAATGAATCGTCGCTATGCATACTCTTTATATCAATCACGTCCTTTAAGTAAGAATCTATACCCTCCAATGGCATCTTAATGATCAAACCTCCTTATAAAGAATCCACTTGAGGAGGAACTTCACCAGAGTTGAGGAGAGCTCCCGTATTATACGAATACTTAGCTGGTGCAACCACTTGAACGAAATTCTTCCCCAAAATTACAGGTCCCCACTTTATGATTTGCTTGTCATGAATCTTGACTCAACTCTACTTAATGCTTTCAAAGGAGTGCTGGCTAAGATGATCGTCGCTGACGATTGAGGTGAGCGATTATTCTTACTAAGATTGCGAATGCATTTCAGAGTGATTGCTTGAATTTTATGATTTCTTGGTTGTTTTCATATTTAATATATTAGAATTTAATATAATAACTATTAGCATTAGTGTAATCTCTTATTGAGATATAAATATAATAATCAATATTAATAATGACCAAAATATGGCAATAGTAGCTATAGTAATGATAGAATCCATTGGAGGCATAGTAAAGGCAGTTGCCCAATGAATAGGTACAAGGGAGACAACTAAGAACTTATCCGATTTGTGATAGAAGTCATGAACTTTAGGTATAGGCCTGCTTAAGCTTAAGAGCTTGGTTGATCAACTCAGCGCCTGTTCACAACTAAGAGTAGTATAGTTTGAGCTTCAAGTATTAATGAAGCGTAGCCTTATCAGTAAAATATATAGTCTATTAATACCTAAATAAGTTCTTTATATTTATTATTAAGTAATAATCATATAATTCTATAATAAAACTTAAGAATGAAGTCAAGCAAACTTACGAAGCAGCACTGCTTCACCTTCAAGCACTCTGCTCATGCACCTGGTGGATACATCGTCGAATTTTACAGGTGAGCAACTCATCAAAGTTAACTTATTCCTCAAGTATAGGTGATCGATGAACGCTTCAAGCGAACTTTTAAGTTCCAGGTGGATCCTCAAAGTGGATTTTCAAACGTTGTACTTCTGGAGGTTGCTCCGAGTGAACCAATTGTGGTGGTAACCTATAAGTGGTGTGGCTATCATAACGTATGGATATACCCATTCAAGAAGGAGGATCCACACATGCACTAACAGTATATTAATCTTGATCCTGACGATCCTTCAGACGGTTGGTTCTTCAGCTTTGATAACGACAGTCTTATACAGGTAGAGTAAGCAATACTATTATACTATTCAAACTATCGCTTTACGCGCAATTTATAGCTAAATCAAGGGAGAATACAGAAAGACTGTGTATAAGTATGATGAAGAAATGAGGAAGCAGTTGACATCGCATTAAATGCCAGAGCCCTAAGAATTTGTTGGAGCAGTTAGTTTTACAGTATGAAGGAGAAAATTAAAGAGGATTGAGTGAATAATTTAGAGTAATTTTAAACTGCGATGGTGATTTTATACACTATTGTAATAAAAAAGTCTAATTAACATTGTCTAAACGGCCTTAAATTAAAATTAGTTTTAGCTTTACTCTATAATTAGACTTTGAATCTATTACCAAAAAATCATTCATAATAACCTATTGAATATAATAATCATTTACTTTAATCAAACTAATGCCAATATTATAAATAAATGCTATGAAATTAGCCCAAGTATCATTGATAGTAATATTATACCTCAGATGTAATACTTAGAAGATCAATACTGTTGATTAATTCAAACTTAAAACATTTTAAATAATAAAATCAGGAAGACTGATCATAATTTCAAGAGACCTCACTAATTTATTCCCTAACCTACAGACTATCAACATCCCTAATTTCAACTTTGTGATTATAATCATCATTGCGAGAGCTCTTTGAAATCCTTACATTTAAATTACACCTATAGTAAGATTAAAAAAGGAGTGTAATTAATGGGAATTAATTATTAAACTTACTGAAATTACGATAGCCTCTTCTTGATTATGATTCCTGCTAATCTGATTCTGCGACTGACAAACCTATAAAAATGTTTAAGATGATTTATTGGATCTAGATTGTGTAGTGATGATTGTTTCTCCTCAGTAGTCCTCGGTACCCGAATCTAGGAATGAATATTAGTAGACAAACTTTCGATAAGGGGAGTACTACCGCCTCTAATGGTGTCTTTCGCTACCCACCAAGAGAAGGATCAGCGGCTTTGATTCTAGGATTCCAATATCCTCTTGAATCGCTGCCTAATTGATCTGTTATAATAGAGTTCCAATTCTCTAAAATAACCGGAGAACATTTCATAAATTTAATTATAAACTGCCTCGCTTAAGTAGGGTTTCTACTAATTTAAATATTCGGCTGGACTTTTATTAGAAGTCTCAATTTATGATTTTGATTTAATCTTGATTTTTGATTATTAAGCCCGATTACAATTTTTAAGTGCTTAAACCTCTGAAACAACAAGCCAAGTTCCCAAGTTTAGTATTTAGGTAAATCCTGCTGTAATTTTATCAAAAGGCTGTAATAACTTAAGTTAAGGTGTTACTATGATTTTTCCTTGATTATTAAAATCGTAATTATAGAAAATCTTTTTTATCATTACTGTTGCTAAGAAATTTTTAAGACTCTTCAATGAACTCTGATCAGCTAAGGCAGAGGTTAGAAATAATACGCTACGATTTAATAGAGCATATTAGTTTTATTATCGATTGATAATCTATTAGTGCAAGGATTGCAGTTTTCTTTAAAACTTTAAAAGACAGAGAGATTTTCTAAAACTTTAAAAAAACAACTATTACTCTTAAATGGAGGGTATCCAACCATAGGCTGCGGCTGGACCCTAATGCTCCCGAGTAGAAGGAGCATGTTAAAATGATGGGGAGTATAAAATATAGCGAGGAGTCTAAAGTTAGGGCACAGAAATTGAGGAGGCAAAAGTTTGGTTTTAGCCCCAAATTTGCGAAATTTTTAATGTGATAATGAATTATGAAATTCGCTGGCTTAAATAGGGCATTTTTGGAACCATACAACCTGGAGTCATACAGCCGGAGCCATGCAACCTGGATCCATACAACTTTAGGTTGATTCTTGCATAGTAGTTTGAATAAGCAGCTTTAGTACTTCTAATTGAACCCTATACATACTTAGCGATTTTTTTATACACTGGTACATGAATTTTGGAGATATCTTCAGGATATCTTCCTGGAACCATACAACCTGAGGGGTGGAACCATACAACCTTGAGGTATCTTCAGGATATCTTCATCTGGAACCATACAACCTTAGAGTGGAGTCATACAACCTAGCATCTTAAAATCAACTTTATCACCCACAATCGAGCTCTAATACTAAAATTCGCTGTTACTATGATATATTACATGATTTGTGGTGGTATGGAGGTATAGGGATGAGAGGGGTATCAAAATAAAATTTTGATTTCAGAGTGATTTTTTCAATTCATAACCATAGTATCACTAAGAATTTAGGCCTATTCTCAAACTTAAGAGCAACACACTTGAATTACCCAACTCTTGCCTAACCATGCCAAAACCATCCAAATCATCATTAATCATCTCAGAGGCATCGAAAACATCATTAGAGCTTAAGTCAGAGGCCTTAGGCAAAAATCGATGTTTAAAGTCAGAGACCATACTTTGGGGTTTAAAGCTGTTGTAAACTGTCATATAAAATATAAGAAATTCTCATACTCTGCTATAATCTACTATCACCCATAAACTAGATACTGCCTAATATATCGATTTCTATGTAAACAGTGTCTGTTATATACGATTTAAACTTAGTAAGCCTGATCAATCAAAATGTAAGCAGAGTATTGAGAGGTTTAATCAAAAATTTAAAAAACTTGAATTTTGGAGATATCTTCAGGATATCTTCCTGGAACCATACAACCTAAGGGGTGGAGCCATACAACCTTAAAACCCAAAATTTGATAAAACCCCATAATAATGCAAATTTATGTCTGGTATAAGTATATATTAATATTGCAATCGATTGCTGCATTATCTTGTCTAGAATCAAGATTGAATTATATTATAGAGTATAATGCAATAAATTAGGTTGTGAAAGTATTAGGGAAGGGATTATTAATAGTTTGCGAATTAGTCATTGACAGTTATTTAAGAACTCGATTTCATTCTCAAGGTGCATGATATGTTTCGGGTAATCATCTTCGATCATGCCTAGTAGTTCATTAGCAACACACTTTATGTCGATTTTGCCAGACCAGAGTCTCTGCACTTAGCCATAGCCTCTGAAGTGATTTCCTTACTATGGCGCTGCCTTCTCCTCATCCGAAAGAAAATCGTCATTCGCTACCTTTTTAATCAAATTTTGCTAACCTGGCTTTAGGACTAAGTAGAGTATGAAAGCAACTGGTCTGTTCAAGTATTCATTAGACTGACGAATAGATTTGTCATCTCTTGCTGCTTTCTGTATTTCATTAGAAACTATGCTGAAACTACTCCAAGGTTTGAAGAGTCTATCTTATTTGAAAGCGAAATCTAGCCCAGCTATTAGTACTCTTAAGTTTGTAGAAGTTGTGCCAACTAGATAACGCACGATACTTTGATGAGGAGCGAATATTCCACGCTTAGTCAGTTCAAGATTCGCAATGCATACTCCTAAAGCTATCCTTAGTCTATAAACTTGCTTGAGTTTTGGTACACGCATTAGGAATTTGCCAAGTGGGTAGCACCTCTGATTGATCTTAAAGTTCTAGATGAATAAGTTCTCATCATTATCAAAAAAGAGATTCTGGCATGGTAGAATGAATTTGGAATCTCTATGCTCTTTTAACAGATTGAACTCATGATTTGCTCTATACTTAGCGTGCTTTCCCAAGTATAACTTCAACCAGCTAAATTCAAAATCGTTTTGCAAATCATTCATTAAAAAGGTTGCCTCTTTGGTTGTTTGCACATACATAATCTAAATTTGAACAAAGCCCAAGAAATCCAAGTATTTTGCAAAGGTTTTTACGCAATCTTCTTCGTCGTCCTGTGTTGAAAAAATACCATGTTTCAAGAGTTTCATCATTTGATTATAATACTAAGAATATGGCAGTGGTATTTGCTAATTAATCCTTGCGTTGAACCCCGAAATAACTTAGGTTGGAAGCAAAGTTTGGTTTTAGATTTAGAATAATTGCATTATCGATCCAAACTTCCGAATTAATGGTAAGCGACAGTGCTTTCTGGTCCTGATCGTTTTTATTTCTGGGTAGTACCTTTTATGGTGTTATAACACAATCAACTTCAGAATGAATGCCAAAGTCGACTTCATCTTCATCTTCGCTGGTGCTATTTGATTCTGTTTAGGAAGCAATTTATTTACTTTCCCTATTAATTTCCGAACTCATACTCGCTTCTTCTGAGTCGATTGAGTCTTAAGCTATTGATCGTTTCGGTATTCTTGTAGAGATGAAATCATTTTAATCATTGCTTTCCTCGCTCTAATCCATCTCATCTGTAAACTTCTTCAACTTTCTCTAAGCCTATAACTTGTGACTTTTCGCTTTTTAGATAGGTTATTACCTACCTAAAGTATTTAGTTAATTACTATTTCTTATATAATTAGGAGCTACCCTATCAAATAACTTACCTTTCTATTATTTCTATTACTTTGTTTTAGTTTATCTTAATCGTTTGTTTTCTATTTCTAGATCTTCACACCTGGCATGTAAGGTGGCAATGCTATCGCGAAGTTTTTAAATGTATGCCTTGCGCTTGATCCTTGACTTTTGAATTGCTTTTTACTTCATGTAAATCCAGAGCTTGGGTTTGATCTTACTTCTGCTAATTTCAAACTTTGATTATGCTTTGACTTGGTTGGACGAAACAATTTTCTTTGATTTAGAGGGCTCTCCAGTACCAATACCATCTTTGAGGAAGCTTTTGTATTTGCTCAAGTCAACTTCACCTCTGAGCTTGTATAATTGAGAATCTACATCAACACACTCTACATCTTCTTCAAGTACGTAATCAACAAAAATCTTGGATTCCTTATCTTAGCGCTTGCCATTAATTGATTTGAGTTATTAGTAGCGCTCACTATGAAAGTTCTGGATGTGTCTCGCATAGTTGCTCCACGTAATTCTCTTCGGATTGATGGAGCTGCAGTGGAGGCAGTAGCAGTAGACTTTCTTGGCAGTGCTTGAAAAAGTTAATTGGAACGAAATCAAACACCATTGAATGATAAGTAGAGCATGTATCATCATGGAATGATAGGTAGAGCAAGTATCATCAGTGATCTCAGATTAGTGCATGAATTGATAAGCAGAGATAGCATTGCATTATAAACTACTTCAGATATGTGAACTACTGTTAGTCACCGCCATTTAAACTGATATCTGTTAATTTTAAATATATTATATACTAGTTAATCTCAAAGTGTGATTTATATAATTTCGATTAATTTTAAAATAATAACTTAACAGGCAGAGGTTTATAATGGTAGAATAATCTAAAAATTAACACTTTTGGCATCGATAAGCATGTCCTCCCTATTATTGGATGTATAATCTGAAAATCCTTATGATTATGCTGTATTTCATTATAAAAATGGTTTTCACATAATTTTGATGGATAAATATGAAAATACTATATGTTTTTATTTAAAGCAGCCTGCGGAAGATCCAACACTGTATGTGTGGTCTTGCTTTAAATAAAAACATATAGTATTATCATATTTATCCATCAAAATTATGTGAAAACCATTTTTATAATGAAATACAGCATAATCATAAGGATTCTCAGATTATACATCAAATAATAGGGAGACATGCTTATCGATGCCAAAAGTGTTAATTTTTAGATTATTCTACCATTATAAACCTCTGCCTGTTAAGTTATTATTTTAAAATTAATCGAAATTATATAAATCACACTTTGAGATTAACTAGTATATAATATATTTAAAATTAACAGATATCAGTTTAAATGGCGGTGACTAACAGTAGTTCACATATCTGAAGTAGTTTATAATGCAATGCTATCTCTGCTTATCAATTCATGCACTAATCTGAGATCACTGATGATACTTGCTCTACCTATCATTCCATGATGATACATGCTCTACTTATCATCCAATGGTGTTTGATTTCGTTCCAATTAACTTTTTCAAGCACTGCCAAGAAATTCTACTGCTACTGCCTCCACTGCAGCTCCATCAATCCGAAGAGAATTACGTGGAGCAACTATGCGAGACACATCCAGAACTTTCATAGTGAGCGCTACCAACAACTCAAATGAATCAATGGCAAGCGCTAAGATAAGGAATCCAAGATTTTTGTTGATTACGTACTTGAAGAAGATGTAGAGTGTGTTGATGTAGATTCTCAATTATACAAGCTCAGAGGTGAAGTTGACTTGAGCAAATACAAAAGCTTCTTCAAAGATGGTATTGGTACTGGAGAGCCCTCTAAATCAAAGAAAATTGTTTCGTCCACCAAGTCAAAGCATAATCAAAGTTTGAAATTAGCAGAAGTAAGATCAAACCCAAGCTCTGGATTCACATGAAGTAAAAAGCAATTCAAAAGTCTAGGATCAAGCGCAAGGCATACATTTAAAAACTTCGCGATAGCATTGCTACCTTACATGCCAGGTGTGAAGATCTAGAAATAGAAAACAAACGATTAAGATAAACTAAAACAAAGTAATAGAAATAATAGAAAGGTAAGTTATTTGATAGGGTAGCTCCTAATTATATAAGAAATAGTAATTAACTAAATACTTTAGGTAGGTAATACCTATCTAAAAAGCGAAAAGTCACAAGTTATAGGCTTAGAGAAAGTTGAAGAAGTTTACAGATGAGATGGATTAGAGCGAGGAAAGCAATGATTAAAATGATTCCATCTCTACAAGAATACCGAAACGATCAATAGCTTAAGACTCAATCGACTCAGAAGAAGCGAGTATGAGTTCGGAAATTAATAGGGAAAGTAAATAAATGGCTTCCTAAACAGAATCAAATAGCACCAGCGAAGATGAAGATGAAGTCGACTTTGGCATTCATTCTGAAGTTGATTGTGTTATAACACATAAAAGGTCTACCCAGAAATAAAAACGATCAGGACCAGAAAGCACTGTCGCTTACCATTAATTCGGAAGTTTGGATCGATAATGCAATTATTCTAAATCTAAAACCAAACTTTGCTTCCAACCTAAGTTATTTCGGGGTTCAACGCAAGGATTAATTAGCAAATACCACTGCCATACTCTTAGTATTATAATCAAATGATGAAACTCTAAAACATGGTATTTTCTCAACACAGGACGACGAAGAAGATTGCGTAAAAACCTTTGCAAAATACTTGGATTTCTTGGGCTTTGTTCAAATTTAGATTATGTATGTGCAAACAACCAAAGAGGCAACCTTTTTAATGAATGATTTGCAAAACGATTTTGAATTTAGCTGGTTGAACTTATACTTGGGAAAGCAAGCTAAGTATAGAGCAAATCATGAGTTCAATCTGTTAAAAGAGCATAGAGATTCCAAATTCATTCTACCATGCCAGAATCTCTTTTTTGATAATGATGAGAACTTATTCATCTAGAACTTTAAGATCAATCAGAGGTGCTACCCACTTGGCAAATTCCTAATGGTGTACCAAAACTCAAGCAAGTTTATAGACTAAGGATAGCTTTAGGAGTATGCATTGCGAATCTTGAACTGACTAAGCGTGGAATATTCGCTCCTCATCAAAGTATCGTGCGTTATCTAGTTGGCACAACTTCTACAAACTTAAGAGTACTAATAGCTGGGCTAGATATCGCTTTCAAATAAGATAGACTCTTCAAACCTTGGAGTAGTTTCAGCATAGTTTCTAATGAAATACAGAAAGCAGCAAGAGATGACAAATCTATTCGTCAGTCTAATGAATACTTGAACAGACCAGTTGCTTTATACTCTACTTAGTCCTAACCAGGTTAGCAAAATTTGATTAAGGTAGCGAATGACGATTTTCTTTCGGATGAGGAGAAGGCAGCGCCATAGTAAGGAAATCACTTCAGAGGCTATGGCTAAGTGCAGAGACTCTGGTCTGGCAAAATCGACATAAAGTGTGTTGCTAATGAACTACTAGGCATGATCGAAGATGATTACCCGAAAAATATCATGTACCTTGAGAATGAAATCGAGTTCTTAAATAACTGTCAATGACTAATTCGCAAACTATTAATAATCCCTTCCCTAATACTTTCACAACCTAATCTATTGCACTATACTCTATAATAATATCTTCATTCTAGACTAGATAATGCAGCAATCGATTGCAATATTCATATACACTTATACCAGACATAAATTTGCATTATTATAAGGTTTTATCAAATTTTGGGTTTTAAGGTTGTATGGCTCCACCCTTAGGTTGTATGGTTCCAGGAAGATATCCTGAAGATATCTCTAAAATTCAAGTTTTTTTAATTTTTGATTAAACCTCTCAATACTCTGCTTACATTTTGATTGATCAGGCTTACTATGTTTAAATCGTATATAACAGACACTGTTTACATAGAAATCGATATATTAGGCAGTATCTAGTTTATGGGTGATAGTAGATGATAGCAGAGTATGAGAATTTCTTATATTTATATGACAGTTTACAACAGCTTTAAACCCCAAAGTATGGTCTCTGACTTCAAACATCGATTTTTGCCTAAGGCCTCTGACTTAAGCTCTAATAATGCTTTCGATGCCTCTGAGATGTTTAATGATGATTTGGATGATTTTGGCATGGTTAGGCAAGAGTTGGGTAAGTCAAGTGTGTTGCTCTTAAGTTTGAGAATAGGCCTAAATTCTTAGTGATGCTATGGTTATGAATTGAAAAATCACTCTGAAATCAAAATTTTATTTTGATACCCCTCTCATCCCTATGCCTCCATACCACTACAAATCATGTAATATAGCATAGTAACAGCGAATTTAAGTATTAGAGCTCGATTGTGGGTGATAAAGATGAATATAAGATGCTAAGTTGTATGACTCCACTCTAAGGTTGTATGGTTCCAGATGAAGATATCCTGAAGATACCTCAAGGTTGTATGGTTCCAGGATGAAGATATCCTGAAGATACCTCAAGGTTGTATGGTTCCACCCCTCAGGTTGTATGGTTCCAGGAAGATATCCTGAAGATATCTCCAAATTTCATGCATTAGTGTATAAGAAATTCGCTAAGTATGTATAGGGTTCAATTAGAAGTACTAAAGCTGCTTATTCATACTAACATGAAGAATTAACCTAAATTTTTATGGATCCAGGTTGCATGGCTCCGGCTGTATGACTCCAGGTTGTATGGTTCCAAAAATGCCCTATTTAAGCCAGCGAATTTCATAATTCATTATCAAATTAAAATTTTCGCAAATTTGGGGCTAAAACCAAACTTTTGCCTCCTCAATTTCTGTGCCCTAACTTTAGACTCCTCCCTATATTTTATACTACCCATCATTTTAACATGCTCCTTCTACTCGGGAGCATTAGGGTCCAGCCGCAGCCTATGGTTGGATACCCTCCATTTAAGAGTAATAGTTGTTTTTTTAAAGTTTTAGAAAATCTCTCTGTCTTTTAAAGTTTTAAAGAAAACTGCAATCCTTGCACTAATAGATTATCAATCGATAATAAAACTAATATGCTCTATTAAATCGTAGCGTATTATTTCTAACCTCTGCCTTAGCTGATCAGAGTTCATTGAAGAGTCTTAAAAATTTCTTAGCAACAGTAATGATAAAAAAGATTTTCTATAATTACGATTTTAATAATCAAGGAAAAATCATAGTAACACCTTAACTTAAGTTATTACAGCCTTTTGATAAAATTACAGCAGGATTTACCTAAATACTAAACTTGGGAACTTGGCTTGTTGTTTCAGAGGTTTAAGCACTTAAAAATTGTAATCGGGCTTAATAATCAAAAATCAAGATTAAATCAAAATCATAAATTGAGACTTCTAATAAAGTCCAGCCGAATATTTAAATTAGTAGAAACCCTACTTAAGCGAGGCAGTTTATAATTAAATTTATGA
>ARYC01017049.1:0-20536 GCA_000711775.1 Oxytricha trifallax
TGTCTTGTTAGAGACACACTATTGGGGAAACTCTAAGGATAAACAAGTAAGAAGTTGGAGGGTTCAAGTTTGTTTTGAATTTAGTTATAGATTAAAATTAGTAGTATAATTGTAAGAGTAGATTAATTCATTAATTCCTAACATTATTATTATTATTTAAAGTACTACTTTAACCAGGGCATTGTTGCAATGTAACCAGCACCCGATATGAATGCTGTAATCCTGACAGTAAGTAATATTACATGATCAAGGCTAACCTTCAAAAGTTATAGGCGAATGCAGCTCTTTAACTTATTCCTGAATTTAGATCCCCAAGTTATCTTCCAGTTATCTTCCGACTTATCTTCCGAGTTATCTTCCGGTTATCTTCCGACTTATCTCTTCAAAATTTTCATTAGAGTTAAGTGAAGAGCTATCATGGTTTAAATCCACGATTCTACTTAACTGTTATTGACGCTGCCTAAGCAGGGCGTGCTTGACACATAATGAAAGATAAGTAAAAATGCATGGCACTATAAATAACCTGAACCAAAATCAAAAAGAAAGGGGTGATGTTTGTTACACCTCATACTTTGAGGATAAAAATTTTCACAGCTGAAATCTTTTCATTATTAATCCTAACTCAGAACGCAAATAAGTCAGTCTTGGAATCGATCTTATAATAGAATAATCGTAATTTGTGAATGGAAAGCAGACAGGTTTTATAATCGCAGTCTTATGATTGGGTGTTAAATTACATTTCTTACAAGCTTCTTGAGAAGGGTG
The DNA here is from genome assembly GCA_000711775.1 of Oxytricha trifallax. Classification (NCBI taxonomy): domain Eukaryota; phylum Ciliophora; class Spirotrichea; order Sporadotrichida; family Oxytrichidae; genus Oxytricha; species Oxytricha trifallax. The sequence goes on from ARYC01017049.1 coordinate 766, forward strand.
ATCTAATTGAGGTCATATTATTCATGAGACTAGGTCAGCAATTCAAGGAAGCCTCTTAACTCTACTCTTACCTTTAAGAAACATAAAACCTCTCTACTGTTAAGCGACTAGCTTAGCTTGAGGAATTCTGGAAGATGTATTTAAAGATGAGCTACCCTTAAGAAGAATCCAAATTCAACAACTCAAAGTAGAAAGTGATTTCTAAGGCAGACTATCTTTAACAACAACAGTTCAGCGCCAAAGTTGAAAGCAGAAGCAAGATCATAATCAATATTTGGACAGAGGAAGCATAGGATTTTCATACTTTGAACAGCAGACTTTCAAGTGACTTAATGCTTGAGCGTCACTTAGTGTCTTTTGAAAATATTCCTCTACACAGAGAAGAAGTTTGGGAGTTATTTAATCATCCTGAAAGCTGGCTGTTCAAGCACTATAAACAAAGGAGTGGAAGACAGCAGCTCAAAGAATTGTGGCCGGCTATTAGTGAGAGTGCTCAAAAGAACTGGGTTGAGAATGTCTTCTCAGATCCTTCTGGAGATATACAACTCGAACAGTTGATCGATTTGACTTGGCAGCAAGTAAAGATCCATGAATAGCTGGTGGTGAATTGGTTCTGTGAGGATGGATGCATTCCTGTTATATGGCTGTACTACTTTAATGAGGAACTTTTACAATCTAATCAGAGACGCGCTATTGGGAATCTCAAAGGATAACCACTTATGAAGTTGAAGGAAGCAAGCATGATAATAATAATGTAATTGTAGATTAAAAATTTTGTTTATTTTGTAAGCTAGCTTAAATTTCAAACCTCTTAGTATTATCATTGGATTATGAATTTCCCATCTTCATCATGCTTTATTAGAAATCTCGTTACCTTCTATAAGTTGGCTGAAACTGAAGCCTTCTTGATTGACTATTGATCTGAACCTAGCACCTTAATATGAGTTGTCGCAAACATTATTTATACTATTCACACTTTCATTATATGTAACAAACATCATTATTAATAAAATCATAAACTTAAAAACTATCTTGTAATATAATTAATTAAAAATTTGAGTTTTAATTGAACCTTGCATGAATCACAGTGATCAAAAGAAGTGTAAGAAAATTTCACTTATATCATCAAATGGTATAGGTCCCAAGATGCAGAATAAGTCAGATGTCCCCAAAAATAAAAGTTTCAGTTGCGCCATGCGAAGAACCCCAGCAAGAAGGAAGAAGGAAGTGTTGGCAATGGCGATGCAGACCAAGAAATGAATGATGATGAGGCTTCAAAGGCCTTTCAAAAAGCAATCCACCATCAATCCCGCACAAGATTTTGCTGACCCTGCTATTAAAGAAGGTGCCGATCAAATGATTGATGCAAGAAGCGCTGAAGAATCCTTGCTCGACAGCATTCATGAACGCCTGGCTAGTTACTTCCAGCAACTGAATGAAAGATTGAGCAGTCAGAACGATCCTGACGAAGTGATGAAGGACATCGAAATGCAAATGTCTCAGTCAAAGTGCACTTACATGCAGTGTGCCAAGTTCTTGCAGCCAAGTTCCCTCTTTTTAAAGCCTGTGGTCATGAACTATCTTGATGAGAAAACATCCTTCATTGACTTTTACTCTGAGTCAGGCAATGCTGTGTATGCTGCTGTCGTCTTTTCCAAAGCTGATGCATACAAGCTGTTCCTTGACAATGAAAGATTCTTGGTCGAGCAGGCTGCCCATCAGTATTTGTTGGTTGGATTTGCTAAAGTGCCTCACATCATTGAAATGCTAAACAGAGTCCACTTCTATTACCTGCCTGATCTTACATCGTTGTGGCAGTGGGAGTACTTCTAACTTGAAAAGGCTATGCTGTTCTCTTTTAGAAAGGAATTTGAAGACTCTTTTCTTGAGTCCTTGTTTGCTTATGTTCATGAATTTAAAGGGGTGCAATTCCTTGCAGGCAATTTCAGAGTAAATGAGTCACACATCGAGATGATTCAAAAGACTGATCTAGTCAAATAGTTTGGAGCAAGTTTCCTATTTGAAGGTGATGGCCCGGAGCATACTATGTATGGTACTCAAGAAATCTGAAAGAGCAACAGCTGCCCCAGGACTAACTTGACAACAACAACAACCAGAAGGAAGACGTAAAAGATGCTATGGTTCCAAAGAAGAGAAGCCACCAGCAGATGATGGAGTACAATGCAGGGGATGGAGTATCTTCTGACGAAGATGTCAAAGAGAAGCAACGAGATCTTCCTAGAAAGGTCCAGGCCTTAAAGAGTTTGATCAAATCTGCAAATTCCGAAATCTAAGCTGCTACTGTTGAGTTCAACACAATAAAGAAGTTGATGAAATGTAGCAACCTTGCTTTTAAAATTTAGTTGCCTCCAGATGAAAGAGAATCTTATTCTCAAACATACGAGGATGCTCTCTTGAAACAAGGATGCATTGAGCTGCTAATCAAAGAACTTGAAATCAATCTTTAAGTTCACAGAAAATGCTTGTCGGCTATTTAACTCGCTTCTAAGCAGTTTAAGTAGTAAGTTGCTAACCATCTTGAAAGACTGGAGTCAGTTGAAGATTTGATGTTAGAAGGTGCCAGGTCATATCTATAACAGAATCAAATCAAGGACTATGCAGTGACTAGCAGGTGCTTATGTGGCTACATGATTTGCTACGAAGTCAAAAAGAACGCAGAGGGTCAAGACCAAGCTCCAAGAACAGTTGCTATGTGTGCGAAGATTGCTCAAGTAGACCGCAACAAGTACATGGTCCAAGAAATCGAAATTCTGAAGAAGCTTCTCTTGATTAAGAAAGCTGGCCAACAGTTCATTTGGGATGCATGCATCGTCAAGAGTGATCCTGATTTCTGTATGATCATGAGAGAACACTATCCTTACAACTTGCAGTAAAGAGCTCTCACTAACCCATTGGGAAAGGTTGAAGTTCTTAAGCTGGTCTTTTAACTGGTACAATCCATGAAAGCTGCTTCCGAGAAATCAATCTTCCATCTCAGATTGGATCCTTCCAAGGTATTCTTTGGAGATGAAATGCAGTTCAAAGTGTCTGATTGGAACTCTGAAATTTCACCAACTTGCCTTCTGCATACAGAGTTTATGGCTCCTGAACTTATCGATGTCAAGCACGATAAGCCACATGAGATATTGGAGGCTGCCAATAAACTATCAAAAGTCCAGAAAGAAAGCGCTGTCGTGTTTGCTATTGGATGTCTTGTATACTACGCTGTCCACAAATGTGCTCCTTATTCCTGCGAAGAGCAGAGATCAAAGAAGTCCTTGCCCAGCTTCCAGAACGAATCAGAAAAGTTCTAATAGGACTCTAGAGGAATTAATTCCTTAGTCAAGCTTATGATCCAACTTAACTGCACCAAGAGAATCAAGCTCTCTGATGCCTTGACCAGACTTGAGAAGTTGCTCCTTCAGTGAAGGAACTTGTGAAAGTATGAGTGTTGCCTCACACAACAGCAGATATTTAGAATGCAGGTATGAAGCTTGGCATTCATTGAATGAAGTTTATATAAACCCCCTTGACAAGATTGAATATTTTAATTGATTTTAAAAGTTTAAACAAAAGTCTCTGTAACAAACATCACTTATATTCTCGACTCTTAATCTTTACTCTCTCTCACTTATAAATCATTTCATGTTATAAATCACATCAATTAAATTACATTCAGGGGTTTTGCATGAATGAAATTTTATTGGTTTGGTTTGTAATATGAATGATCCATTCCACTATATAATTTAGTAGCTTCAACTTCCAGAGCTCAAAGATTACCTAACAGTTGATTAAGGATTTCAAGAGCTGAGTTCTTGGCTTTTAGGCAAGGCTAGAAGGTGTTGCTATTCTTAAAAGGGGTATTGGTAATTTTGAAACTAGTGTTGGTAATTTTAGAACTGGTACTTGAATAAAGGCTATCTAAATTTGATGTTAGTTACAAGACTCCAAGTTGTATGCCTGAAACTTTTCAGTTTCAAAATCTACCAGGAATATGTAGGTGCTTCGCATCTTGAAGGTTATGGAAGGATCAAGAATCTAAATTCAATTCAGGGTACTATAAACTCAAGTCTGCTCTCACTGAATAATTCTGGATTTGAGCAGGAAATGTTTGGAAATCTTGAGCAAGGTTTTTCAAAGGATTTGATCAAAATTTTAGGATTTTTTGAGACAAAATTTCAAAGAGGACTTTCATACTAATAGCGAAGACTTGCTAATCAAACCTAAACTTTGTACTTTCCAACTCGATGTTTTCTTAGAACTATAGACTCAAATTTCATGAATTGAAGATGTGAATTTAAGAGCGATTCTTAAAGAAATTTTATCGAAAAACAAGGAAACCTAGACTTAATAAGTTGGAGATCATTTTAGTAAAAAGTGATGTTTGTTACAAAAGTTTGCCACTCAAGATTCTCAATAAGTTTCCAAGATTTTTTTGGGAATTCCACTCAAACTTTAGAGAGTATTTTGAGAAGCTAAAGCCAGGCTGGCTGATAAATTTCTTGGACTTCAAGAGCCAGGGTTGTAATTCGAGTGGCGATAAGTTTAGAGGCTGTGAAAGTTTAAAGCTTAAAAGTTAGAGAGTAGAGTTGGAAGTTGGAGAGAATTTTTAAGTCAAATTAATTGTTAACTCAGTGCTCAAGATTTTCATTGAAGCCCTTACAGAATCTCTTGTTTTTATCAGGCTTTTCAAACCTTTGGCTGACAACTCGGGAGTCGTCTCGCATCTAGTGATCCTCAAGAAGATAAGCAGGGTCGATGTCCTTGCTAAGTTTGATGAAAGGCCTGCCATCCTTGCTACAAACCAAGACCTCAGCTTACGAATACTTCTTGGCTTTGAGTTTCAAATTTATGCTGGACTCGTTCTTAAGTATCACGCTGACCTCCGCGGTTTGCTCGTACTCTTGAGAAAGCCTCTGAGGAATCTGCATTGAATTGATGTCTGGCTTCACAGGGTACTGGAGCTTAATGTTGTACTGGTTCTCCATGTTCAGGTTATACTCGAGACTCACGTTGAAGTAGTCGGCCTCCTGGGATTCCATTTAGAAATTTTTAAGAATAATAATAATATTAGGCGGTTGATTAAATATCCAATTAAGGATTCATAGCGAGTTAAAATTTATATGAAACCGTTTGAGGGAGTTAAGTGTTTGAGAAAGGGTCAAGGCCAGAGGCGCTTGAAATTAGGGTGAGTGAGATATTTGAATCTCAGAGAGAGGAAGCTAGTAGCAAGCGACCTGCATCTCAGTTGGCAATTTGTGTTTAGGGTTGTATCATGCTCGTGTTCAGGCTACCAGAAAACTTCTGACTGGGAGGGTTCATATTGAAATTGCCTGGAGTCGACTGAGTTCTTAAGGAGTCAGGAATGATATTGCGTTTAATCCTCTTGATGTTCCTCTGCACGATCTCTTGGTCGGTGAACTGCTCGTTAATTTGTATCGAGCCTAAGGGAAATGAGGGCGAGGTAAAGTTGTTCTGGGGTCTCTCGGGCCTCTTGCGAGTCTTGGCTCCATGATTCAATAAGTGGAGAGCCCGACCTCTGGTACTTGGATTCAGATTCACGTCATTCGCAAGGAGGTTGTACATATCGCTCTGGATCTGGACGAACTTGTTCTTGCCAATCGACTTCATGTCCTTTCTTTTCTGGAGGCCTTCCTTAATGTTCTTGGGGAAGAACTCCGGCTTTAGAGTGTTGATGATCTAAATTCAAGTTTTAAATTCGATAATAAAAATGGATACATTGTAAAGGAACTGCCGATTAACTGATCGCTTGTCTTCAATCTTGGGGAGGTACCTTCTCACAGTTTCATCGTTCTTCACCTGGAAGATCAGTGATGTCACTGTTAACTCGTTCAGCTTAGGCACGTTGATTATCCTCACTTCCTGGTTGAGCAGCAACTATAATTTCATGTAACAGAAATCAGTCTTACTTTCTTATTGCCTGCAAACACATCTCGTAAAAATTCTATCGTGCATTCTTGATAAGGAGGCAAGTAATACTAACCTATGAAAAAGTTTAGCGCGGCTTCTTACCTTGGTTCAGCAAAATGTTATAGATATCCTGCTTGGACTTCAACAGCTGGGCCAGGTCAGAAGTGGGCACCTGCATAATTCCGAGTTGCTCCTGGTTATATTGGATTTTGTATTCCCTCTGGGGCTTAATGTAAATTTAATCATTGAAATTCTCTCTCATTTGAGTTGCCCCAGAACTCCTAAACTGCTTCACCTCCTCGTAGCCTGCGCTGTAGTGCTAGTAGTTGTTGGATCTGCTAGCGAAGCCTGAAGGCGTGTTGGTTGAGAGACCGTTCCCTTACATTTAAAGCGTGGACTGGGGAGGATTATTGATTCTAAATTAGTTAGGGGTTCTATTCGAAACATCTGGATTGCTAGACGATTACATCCTGTCAATACTCTCATCGTCCTTGTCCTCGACTTCATTGGGGTTGTAGTGAGAATCCTCGTTCCCTATCACGTTGGGCTGGTGGAACTGGTTGGCGTGAGGGCTGAAGGTGGCGTTGATCTGGTCGTCTTCCTGCATTTGAATGTCGGAGGGTTTCATCATATGCTTCTACTCATTCTGCATTTGCCCTAACTCCTTTCTCTAGGCAGCTTCCTAAATATTGTTAGTTTCAAAATCTTACAACGTATTTATCAAAGCGGCCTAATGGTCCTCTCTCTGAAGCCTGAATCGAGGGAGGGTTTGAATTGTTCAGGCCTTCGAACTGCTGAACTATGTTTTGAATGGACTGGTTGTCTTGCTATTGGTTGCTGATATCAATACTCTCTTGGATCTCTCCTTCCTCCAAAGAGTTGGAGCTCATCATTATACTCACATCAATCGGCTGATTTGAATACATCAGTTAAAATGAGATTTATAATATTGATTGTAATTTTAATAATAGTGATATGTAATTAATTAGATATTTAAATTAATAATTAACTGTATATAAAACCAAATTAAAAAGTTTAATGAGAGAGGATCTATCGCACATTTCAGCGCAGTCTCACTAAGCCCTCACACTCTCCAGTAGTCAAACTTCTTCAGTGATGTTCATTAGTATATGGGTAGTGTGTGTATATAAAATTGCATTGTTGTTTATGTATTGCGATAGAGTTATACGAGATCGCGCCTACCCATCATGGAATAATGGATCTGCCGTAGGCGCGATCTCGTATAACTCTATCGCAATACATAAACAACAATGCAATTTTATATACACACACTACCCATATACTAATGAACATAACTGAAGAAGTGTGACTAATGGAGAGTGTGAGGGATTAGTGAGACTGCGCTGAAATGTGCGATAGATCTTCTCTCATTAAACTTTCTAATTTGGTTTTATATACAGTTAATTATAAATTTAAATATCTAATTAATTACATATCACTTTTATTAAAATTACAATCAATATTATAAATCTCATTTTAACTGATGTATTCAAATCAGCCGATTGATGTGAGTATAATGATGAGCTCCAACTCTTTGGAGGAAGGAGAGATCCAAGAGAGTATTGATATCAGCAACCAATAGCAAGACAACCAGTCCATTCAAAACATAGTCCAGCAATACGAAGGCCTGAACAATTCAAACCCTCCCCCGATTCAGGCTTCAGAGAGAGGACCATTAGGCCGCTTTGATAAATACGTTGTAAGATTTGGAAAATAACAATATTAGGAAGCTGCCTAGAGAAAGGAGTTAGGGCAAATGCAGAATGAGTAGAAGCATATGATGAAACCCTCCGACATTCAAATGCAGGAAGACGACCAGACCAACGCCACCTTCAGCCCTCACGCCAACCAGTTCCACCAGCCCAACGTGATAGGGAACGAGGACTCTCACTACAACCCCAACGAAGTCGAGAACAAGGACGATGAGAGTATTGACAGGATGTAATCGTCTAGCAATCCAGATGTTTCGAATAGAACCCCTAAATAATTTAGAATAAATAATCCTCCCCAGTCCACGCTTTAAATGTAAGGGAACGGTCTCTCAACCAACACGCCTTCAGGCTTCGCTAGCAGATCCAACAACTACTAGCACTACAGCGCAGGCTACGAGGAGGTGAAGCAGTTTAGGAGTTCTGGGGCAACTCAAATGAGAGAGAATTTCAATGATTAAATTTACATTAAGCCCCAGAGGGAATACAAAATCCAATATAACCAGGAGCAACTCGGAATTATGCAGGTGCCCACTTCTGACCTGGCCCAGCTATTGAAGTCCAAGCAGGAGATCTATAACATTTTGCTGAACCAAGGTAAGAAGCCGCGCTAAACTTTTTCATAGGTTAGTATTACTTGCCTCCTTATCAAGAGTGCACGATAGAATTTTTACGAGATGTGTTTGCAGGCAATAAGAAAGTAAGACTGATTTCTGTTACATGAAATTATAGTTGCTGCTTAACCAGGAAGTGAGGATCATCAACGTGCCTAAGCTGAACGAGTTAACAGTGACCTCACTGATCTTCCAGATGAAGAACGATGAAACTGTGAGAAGGTACCTCCCCAAGATTGTAGACAAGCGATCAGTTAATCGGCAGTTCCTTTACAATGTATCCATTTTTATTATAGAATTTAAAACTTGAATTTAGATCATCAACACTCTAAAGCCGGAGTTCTTCCCCAAGAACATTAAGGAAGGCCTCCAGAAAAGAAAGGACATGAAGTCGATTGGCAAGAACAAGTTCGTCCAGATCCAGAGCGATATGTACAACCTCCTTGCGAATGCCGTGAATCTGAATCCAAGTACCAGAGGTCGGGCTCTCCACTTATTGAATCATGGAGCCAAGACTCGCAAGAGGCCCGAGAGACCCCAGAACAACTTTACCTCGCCCTCATTTCCCTTAGGCTCGATAAAAATTAACGAGCAGTTCACCGACCAAGAGATCGTGCAGAGGAACATCAAGAGGATTAAACGCAATATCACTCCTGACTCCTTAAGAACTCAGTCGACTCCAGGCAATTTCAATATGAACCCTCCCAGTCAGAAGTTTTCTGGTAGCCTGAACACGAGCATGATACAACCCTAAACACAAATTGCCAACTGAGATGCAGGTCGCTTGCTACTAGCTTCCTCTCTCTGAGATTCAAATATCTCACTCACCCTAATTCCAAGCGCCTCTGGCCTTGACCCTTTCTCAAACACTTAACTCCCTCAAACGGTTTCATATAAATTTTAACTCGCTATGAATCCTTAATTGGATATTTAATCAACCGCCTAATATTATTATTATTCTTAAAAATTTCTAAATGGAATCCCAGGAGGCCGACTACTTCAACGTGAGTCTCGAGTATAACCTGAACATGGAGAACCAGTACAACATTAAGCTCCAGTACCCTGTGAAGCCAGACATCAATTCAATGCAGATTCCTCAGAGGCTTTCCCAAGAGTACGAGCAAACCGCGGAGGTCAGCGTGATACTTAAGAACGAGTCCAGCATAAATTTGAAACTCAAAGCCAAGAAGTATTCGTAAGCTGAGGTCTTGGTTTGTAGCAAGGATGGTAGGCCTTTCATCAAACTTAGCAAGGACATCGACCCTGCTTATCTTCTTGAGGATCACTAGATGCGAGACGACTTCCGAGTTGTCAGCCAAAGGTTTGAAAAGCCTGATAAAAACAAGAGATTCTGTAAGGGCTTCAATGAAAATCTTGAGCACTGAGTTAACAATTAATTTGACTTAAAAATTCTCTCCAACTTCCAACTCTACTCTCTATCTTTTAAGTAAACTTTCACAGCCTCTAAACTTATCGCCACTCGAATTACAACCCTGGCTCTTGAAGTCCAAGAAATTTATCAGCCAGCCTGGCTTTAGCTTCTCAAAATACTCTCTAAAGTTTGAGTGGAATTCCCAAAAAATCTTGGAAACTTATTGAGAATCTTGAGTGGCAAACTTTTGTAACAAACATCACTTTTTACTAAAAAGATCTCCAACTTATTAAGTCTAGGTTTCCTTGTTTTTCGGTAAAATTTCTTTAAGAATCGCTCTTAAATTCATATCTTCAATTCATGAAATTTGAGTCTATAGTTCTAAGAAAACATCGAGTTGGAAAGTAAAAAGTTTAGGTTTGATTATCAAGTCTTCGCTATTAGTATGAAAGTCCTCCTTGAAATTTTGTCTCAAAAAATCCTAAAATTTTGATCAAATCCTTTGAAAAACCTTGCTCAAGATTTCCAAACATTTCCTGCTCAAATCCAGAATTATTCAGTGAGAGCAGACTTGAGTTTATAGTACCCTGAATTGAATTTAGATTCTTGATCCTTCCATAACCTTCAAGATGCGAAGCACCTACATATTCCTGGTAGATTTTGAAACTGAAAGTTTCAGGCATACAACTTGGAGTCTTGTAACTAACATCAAATTTAGATAGCCTTTATTCAAGTACCAGTTCTAAAATTACCAACACTAGTTTCAAAATTACCAATACCCCTTTTAAGAATAGCAACACCTTCTAGCCTTGCCTAAAAGCCAAGAACTCAGCTCTTGAAATCCTTAATCAACTGTTAGGTAATCTTTGAGCTCTGGAAGTTGAAGCTACTAAATTATATAGTGGAATGGATCATTCATATTACAAACCAAACCAATAAAATTTCATTCATGCAAAACCCCTGAATGTAATTTAATTGATGTGATTTATAACATGAAATGATTTATAAGTGAGAGAGAGTAAAGATTAAGAGTCGAGAATATAAGTGATGTTTGTTACAGAGACTTTTGTTTAAACTTTTAAAATCAATTAAAATAATCAATCTTGTCAAGGGGGGTTATATAAACTTCATTCAATGAATGCCAAGCTTCATACCTGCATTCTAAATATCTGCTGCTGTGTGAGGCAACACTCATACTTCACAAGTTCCTTCACTGAAGGAGCAACTTCTCAAGTCTGGTCAAGGCATCAGAGAGCTTGATTCTCTTGGTGCAGTTAAGTTGGATCATAAGCTTGACTAAGGAATTAATTCCTCTAGAGTCCTATTAGAACTTTTCTGATTCGTTCTGGAAGCTGGGCAAGGACTTCTTTGATCTCTGCTCTTCGCAGGAATAAGGAGCACATTTGTGGACAGCGTAGTATACAAGACATCCAATAGCAAACACGACAGCGCTTTCTTTCTGGACTTTTGATAGTTTATTGGCAGCCTCCAATATCTCATGTGGCTTATCGTGCTTGACATCGATAAGTTCAGGAGCCATAAACTCTGTATGCAGAAGGCAAGTTGGTGAAATTTCAGAGTTCCAATCAGACACTTTGAACTGCATTTCATCTCCAAAGAATACCTTGGAAGGATCCAATCTGAGATGGAAGATTGATTTCTCGGAAGCAGCTTTCATGGATTGTACCAGTTAAAAGACCAGCTTAAGAACTTCAACCTTTCCCAATGGGTTAGTGAGAGCTCTTTACTGCAAGTTGTAAGGATAGTGTTCTCTCATGATCATACAGAAATCAGGATCACTCTTGACGGTGCATGCATCCCAAATGAACTGTTGGCCAGCTTTCTTAATCAAGAGAAGCTTCTTCAGAATTTCAATTTCTTAGACCATGTACTTGTTGCGGTCTACTTGAGCAATCTTCGCACACATAGCAACTGTTCTTGGAGCTTGGTCTTGACCCTCTGCGTTCTTTTGGACTTCGTAGCAAATCATGTAGCCACATAAGCACCTGCTAGTCACTGCATAGTCCTTGATTTGATTCTGTTATAGATATGACCTGGCACCTTCTAACATCAAATCTTCAACTGACTCCAGTCTTTCAAGATGGTTAGCAACTTACTACTTAAACTGCTTAGAAGCGAGTTAAATAGCCGACAAGCATTTTCTGTGAACTTAAAGATTGATTTCAAGTTCTTTGATTAGCAGCTCAATGCATCCTTGTTTCAAGAGAGCATCCTCGTATGTTTGAGAATAAGATTCTCTTTCATCTGGAGGCAACTAAATTTTAAAAGCAAGGTTGCTACATTTCATCAACTTCTTTATTGTGTTGAACTCAACAGTAGCAGCTTAGATTTCGGAATTTGCAGATTTGATCAAACTCTTTAAGGCCTGGACCTTTCTAGGAAGATCTCGTTGCTTCTCTTTGACATCTTCGTCAGAAGATACTCCATCCCCTGCATTGTACTCCATCATCTGCTGGTGGCTTCTCTTCTTTGGAACCATAGCATCTTTTACGTCTTCCTTCTGGTTGTTGTTGTTGTCAAGTTAGTCCTGGGGCAGCTGTTGGCTCTTCAAGGATTTCTTGGAGTACCCAATGACAATAGTATGCTCCGGGCCATCACCTTCAAATAGGAAACTTGCTCCAAACTATTTGACTAGATCAGTCTTTTGAATCATCTCGATGTGTGACTCATTTACTCTGAAATTGCCTGCAAGGAATTGCACCCCTTTAAATTCATGAACATAAGCAAACAAGGACTCAAGAAAAGAGTCTTCAAATTCCTTTCTAAATGAGAACAGCATAGCCTTTTCAAGTTAGAAGTACTCCCACTGCCACAACGATGTAAGATCAGGCAGGTAATAGAAGTGGACTCTGTTTAGCAGTTCAATGATGTGAGGCACTTTAGCAAATCCAACTAACAAATACTGATGGGCAGCCTGCTCGACCAAGAATCTTTCATTGTCAAGGAACAGCTTGTATGCATCAGCTTTGGAAAAGACGACAGCAGCATACACAGCATTGCCTGACTCAGAGTAAAAGTCAATGAAGGATGTTTTCTCATCAAGATAGTTCATGACCACAGGCTTTAAAAAGAGGGAACTTGGCTGCAAGAACTTGGCACACTGCATGTAAGTGCACTTTGACTGAGACATTTGCATTTCGATGTCCTTCATCACTTCGTCAGGATCGTTCTGACTGCTCAATTTTTCATTCAGTTGCTGGAAGTAACTAGCCAGGCGTTCATGAATGCTGTCGAGTAAGGATTCTTCAGCGCTTCTTGCATCAATCATTTGTTCGACACCTTCTTTAATAGCAGGGTCAGCAAAATCTTGTGCGGGATTGATGCGGATTGCTTTTAGAAAGTCCTGTGAAACCTCATCATCATGCATTACTTGGTCTGCATCGCCATTGCCAAAACTTCCTTCTTCCTTCTTGCTGGGGTTCATCGCATGGCCACTGAAACTTTAATTTTTGGGAACATCTGACTTCTTCTGCATCTTGGAACCTATACCATTTGATGATATAAGTGAAATTTTCTTACACTTCTTTTGATCACTGTGATTCATGCAAGGTTCAATTAAAACTCAAATTTTTAATTAATTATATTACAAGATAGTTTTTAAGTTTATGATTTTATTAATAATGATGTTTGTTACATATAATGAAAGTGTGAATAGTATAAATAATGTTTGCGACAACTCATATTAAGGTGCTAGGTTCAGATCAATAGTCAATCAAGAAGGCTTCAGTTTCAGCCAACTTATAGAAGGTAACGAGATTTCTAATAAAGCATGATGAAGATGGGAAATTCATAATCCAATGATAATACTAAGAGGTTTGAAATTTAAGCTAGCTTACAAAATAAACAAAATTTTTAATCTACAATTACATTATTATTATCATGCTTGCTTCCTTCAACTTCATAAGTGGTTATCCTTTGAGATTCCCAATAGCGCGTCTCTGATTAGATTGTAAAGTTCCTCATTAAAGTAGTACAGCCATATAACAGGAATGCATCCATCCTCACAGAACCAATTCACCACCAGCTATTCATGGATCTTTACTTGCTGCCAAGTCAAATCGATCAACTGTTCGAGTTGGATATCCCCAGAAGGATCTGAGAAGACATTCTCAACCCAGTTCTTTTGAGCACTCTCACTAAGAGTCGGCCACAATTCTTTGAGCTGCTGTCTTCCACTCCTTTGTTTATAGTGCTTGAACAGCCAGCTTTCAGGATGATTAAATAACTCCCAAACTTCTTCTCTGTGTAGAGGAATATTTTCGAAAGACACTAAGTGACGCTCAAGCATTAAGTCACTTGAAAGTCTGCTGTTCAAAGTATGAAATCCTATGCTTCCTCTGTCCAAATATTGATTATGATCTTGCCTCTGCTTTCAACTTTGGCGCTGAACTGTTGTAGTTAAAGATAGTCTGCCTTAGAAATCACTTTCTACTTTGAGTTGTTGAATTTGGATTCTTCTTAAGGGTAGCTCATCTTTAAATACATCTTCCAGAATTCCTCAAGCTAAGCGAGTCGCTTAACAGTAGAGAGGTTTTATGTTTCTTAAAGGTAAGAGTAGAGTTAAGGGGCTTCCTTGAATTGCTGACCTAGTCTCATGAATAATATGACCTCAATTAGATCACCCTTCTCAAGAAGCTTGTCAGAAATGTAAGTTAACACCCAATCATAAGACTGCGATTATGAAACCTCTCTGCTTTCCATTCACAAGTTGCGATTATTCTATTATAAGATCGATTCCAAGACTGACTTATTTGCGTTCTGAGTTAGGATTAATAATGAAAAGATTTCAGCGGGGAAAATTTTGATCCTCAAAGTATGAGGTGTAAAAACATCACCCCTTTCTTTTTGATTTTGGTTCAGGTTATTTATAGTGCCATGCACTTTTACTTATCTATCATTATGTGTCAAGCACGCCCTGCTTAGGCAGCATCAATTACAGTTAAGTAGAATCTTGGATTTAAACCATGATAGCCCTTCACTTAACTCTAATGAAAATTTTGAAGAGATAAGTCGGAAGATAACCGGAAGATAACTCGGAAGATAAGTCTGAAGATAACTGGAAGATAACTTGGGGATCTAAATTCGGGAATAAGTTAAAGTTGCTGCATTCGCCTATAACTTTTTGAAGGTTAGCCTTGATCATGTAGTATTACTTACTGCCAGGGTTACAGCATTCATAGCGGGTGTTGGTTACATTGCAACAATGCCCTGGTTAAAGTAGTACTTTAAATAATAATAATAATGTTAGGAATTAATGAATTAATCTACTCTTACAAATTATACTACTAATGTTAATCTATAACTACATTCAAAACAAACTTGATCCCTCCAACTTCTTACTTGCTTATCCTTAGAGTTTCCCCAATAGTGTGTCTCTAACAAGACAGTAAAGTTCCTCGTCAAAGTAGTACAGCCAGATAATAGGCTGGCAATCTTTCTCATAGTTCCAACTCACTATCAACTCTTCATGCACCTTCACTTACTGCAAAGTCACATCGATTAACTAATCTACCTGCACATCTCCAGTGGCGTTTGGAAAGACCCTCTCCACCCAATCCTTTTGATCCTTCTCATCCAGAGCCAGCCACATGTTCATGAGTTGCTCTTGGCCACTCTTAGGCTTATAGGAGTTGAACAGCCAGCCTTCAGGGTTGTTGAATATCTCCCAGACTTGTTCAATGTAAAGTGGCACATTTTCAAAAGGCACGAGCTTGCGCTTGCACATCAAGTCAGCTGAGAGATAGTTGTTCAGTTGATAAAAGTCTGAAGCCTCTTCAGCCCAGAGTGTTATTGTGATCTTCCCTCTGCGTTGAGCTCTGATCCTAAACTCGCGCAGCGAAATGTAGTCTTACTTGCAAACAAACTTTTGCTTTGACTTCAAGTAATTCTCCTTCTCTTGAGGATAGGTATCTTTTATATGCTGCTTCCAGAATTGCTTGAGTTTTATGGACTGCTCATCAACAGGTAGGATTGATAGAACCTCAAGGCAGGGGAACAGTTGAGGAGCTTGCTTGATTTGATTAGCAAGCCTGTCGTAGATTGAAACCTCAATTAGATCCCCTTTATCAAGAAGCTTATCATAGATGTGAGTGAGTACCCAATCATAGGGCTGTACTTATGATATTTGCATGCTCTCCATTCAAAGCTTACGATTATTTAATTATAAGATCGATACCAAGATTGATTTAATTGCCTTTTGAACAGGGGTTTAGTGATCATAGGATTTTAAGAAGAGAAAATTTTATCCTGAAGTCAAGTAATGTAACAAACATCACCTGGAATTGTGTCCGGAATATGTGTCCAAGCTATTCACATTCCCAGGCAAGCTACAATTGCCTTTCTCTTTTGTTTGAAGGCACGCCCTGCTTAGGCAGCATTAATTACAGTAAGGGCAACAACAATAATAGTGATTAGTAGGTAGGTTTGAATTATAGCTTGGGTGGAGTGGAACTTTTATCATAAGCAAGCCCTAGTATTTCCCCTTGATAATTATTGAGCCAAAGTCAAATTTCCACTGAAACCTTATTATAAGCCT
The DNA here is from genome assembly GCA_000711775.1 of Oxytricha trifallax. NCBI lineage: Eukaryota > Ciliophora > Spirotrichea > Sporadotrichida > Oxytrichidae > Oxytricha > Oxytricha trifallax. The sequence continues at coordinate 16,969 of ARYC01017049.1, forward strand.
AGATTTCTTAGGAGTCAATGATACTAGATCTGAAACATGCCTCTCCACTCAATCTCCACTCTGGCATCACTTATATGCAATTTCCAGCTTGGGTTCTTAAAACCAGAACGAACTTGCTAAAATCAAAGTGTCCAAACTTTGCTTGTTTTTCTCTATAATCTCTATATAATCCTTAATTAAAGCTTACTATTAATCTCAAAATTTCTCAAATTTCTAAAACCTTAAATCCACCTTCTATTCTCAGGAAATCCAAGGGTTATCCTGCTGCTTTCGCGTTCCCACTTCTCTCATAGGTGTCTGAGATCACTTAGCATACTCTCTCATAGTCTGGAAGTGAAGGGCTAAGCTCCAACGAAACTTATGATCGAATTAGTAGTCATTTTGAGAATCTCGATTTTACCCCTCAAATTCATAGAATTTACACGACTAATACGTATGAATTTAATTCCTAAGAAATGACGTTAAATTTGGGAAAGTTTCCCTTAACCTCTACCAATCATCACAACTCTCTCATCACTTGATCTCAAGTATCTAAACTTAAACTTTGAATTACTTTAGGCTGACTTGGGAGGTCTAGTGTGAGTAGGGATTGATAAATTTTATTTTCTAACTGTCATGGGGATTTGTTTTGATTTCAGGCATATTTGATTTTGTCAGTTAAAGTTTAATCAATTAAAAATTAAAGCAATTCATACAAACTAAGATGTCAATACGTATAATTCTCACAAAGAGCAAGTAAGCTTATTCCTCTCCTATGCCGTGCCCAGACGAGGGCTGCACGCAATCCTTCTACAAGAGGTGTGATAAGTACTACCACTTAAAAAGGACTCACCCAAACTTCGATTATTAAAAGCATATTGAAGAAGGCAGGCAAGTCTATTGTGAACTTTGCTAAAAGTCCTATAAAAGTTTTAACGTCTTAAGAGCTCACAAGTGTAAATCTATCATGAGCGGGTTGGTAGTTAAGCAGGAGCTTATATTATCAAAAGGACCACAGTAGCTCTGCTAACAATTACCCCTACCTAAGTAAGCTTATAAAATGTTTATTCATTCAGTAGGGTTGATGCTATAGTACAAACTAATGAAAGCCGTTAATACACTGGGCTCTAAAATAATTTGTCTTAATCTACAAATCCCCATCAGAACTTGAACAGGCTTAACCTAGCCTAAGGGATGCGAAATTCACGGTTAATAGCTTGGTCGTTAGTAGCGAAGTCTATAATCAAGAAGCCACGATTATTTCAGGGGTTGTTGCTTCTCAAGAGTTATGAAACGAAAGCCCAGAAAAAACTACTAAGCGTTGATTCCTGCAAAGAGATTCCATGATTATGAAACTTCGAGAGAGAGATCTTCCTTAACCACTCCTGTTAAAAGAGCTTGTTTGGATTTACATCACAATGAGATTCAACACTCTTATAAGGACTTGAAGCCTGGGTAGACCAGCGTTGGAAAGTTGGGGAACCTTCGATTTGATTCACAGGCTTCCAGCAGAGTACTTGACTCTGAATAACCACAGAGTTCAACCAAGGATAGACTTAGAGGACTCCAAGAAGAGATTGATTCCCTCAGGTAGCAGCTGGCTTAAAAGGATAACTCGATACAATATCTTACTGCGTTTAATGATTTCCAGGACATGAAAATTAATGATGCTATTTAGCAAGATGCTGCTGAGAATCTATAGTACATAATCAGCGAAGAGCTGACTTCTGAATTGAACTTACTAGATAAATCATTCCTGTGTTTTGACTCTACCAAGGTTAATGCATAAGCGGTGAAGCAAGGTTTAATTGGCAGCAGCCATTTCAGGGTTTTGAAAGTGTTCCTAGGGGTTGATAAACAAGAGCAAGCGGCAAGGAAACATATTGAAGACTATGAGAATTTTCCTATGGGGTACCATGGTGGAGTTGGCACTGTAGAGGACTCATGTTAGGTCCTATGGAACCAGTGCATCATAAAGCAGTACTACAAGTATAATCTCCTCGAATTAAAAGCCGCAATAAAGCTCTCTCAAAAGCAGTTGGAGCTGATAGCGTTTTGTGTTATCAAGTACTTTATAAGAGGCTAACATCGTTTAGTAATTCCACCTGAACCTTAAGCCAAGCAACCTGCTATTTGACGAGAACCTAATGCCCATGTTGGTCGACTGGAAATACGTGAAGGACCACACTATCTCGGGTCTTGAATTTCAACATAGCCCAGAAGAAATTCTAGGATTCAAGGACTAAGACAGAGGTGAGTTAATGGAGCGTAGAGATGCTTGGGGATTGGGAGTGATTCTGTACTATCTTTATCATGACAGGCACCCCTACTCCATTATGGAGCTGGAAACGTTAAGTATTACAAAAGAGAAATTGCCCTTAATCGATATAAATGAATCAATAGACAGAGAGATGAGGAAAATAATAAGTAAGCTATTGGTCTAGGAACCAGGGCAGCGATTGACGATTAGACAGGTGTTTTAATCATAGGTTTTTCAGCCATATAGGGCTATTCCCCTGAAAGCAGTAAGGGAATAAATTAGAGCAGTTGAAATTTAAGTATGAACATTTATATAATTGATAATTTGTAATTTGAATTAATAATTAATCTAAACCTTAATCTATTCTCTGGTTAATTAAAGGGTATATTATTGGGAATCTTAAGGAAGGTTTGTAACAAACATCACTTCAGTTTTGAAATGTCCAGATCCTTATACGAGCATTTCCAAAGCTCCTCAAACACTTTGTCCTTGTGGACCTCACTTACTGAGGCTCTGTCTACCTACTGGAACTGAAGCAACTTTTTGATTACTTTCTTAATGCCAGACTTTGCGTTCTTGATTTCATCTGGCAGCTCTTGTTACTTGTAAGCCTATTCATCCCACGTATCTACGCATCAGTGAAGGGGTATTTACCGAACTGAATCATGAAGAGTACAACGCCCAGACTCCAAGAGTCTAGCTTGAATACCTGGATATCCTGCGCAAGTATGTCCTGCCTGAACTGCTCAGGCGCCATGAAAGATTTCGTACCTGAACTAACTGCAGAATCAGTGAGACCCCAATCACAGATTTTTGGCAAGTACTTATAATCAATCAGAATGTTGTCCAGCTTTAGATCTCTGTGAGCAATCCCAAGTGAGTGGGCGTAAGCGATTCCTATTATTATGAAGTAGGAGATGTAAAACTTCCTGTTTCTCATTTAGCTTCTTAATCGTCAATAAATGTCTGAGATTATTATTGTACCATTTCATAACTATCAATTTCCTCTTACCAAGTTTTATAGACTCCACCAAGTCAACAACAAAATTCGAGCCTGGGTCTTTTTTTTTTTTAGAGTTCCTTCAGAACTTTAACTTCACTATTCATTTTGGTACTGCTACAATAGGCACTTTGATTGCCAGGAACTCGTTGGGTTATTACTCCCCAAGTTTCTAACACTTAAAGACTCTTCCGAAACCTCCGCTTGTTTACTCGTTCAGAACCTTGAAGCCGTACCTATCTCTCAGTAGCTCTGCAATATAAGATATGTTTTCCTACTCAAGTCTTTTGTTCTTAGCTATAGCTTTTCATTAGCAATATTCAACTCCT
>ARYC01017051.1:0-12513 GCA_000711775.1 Oxytricha trifallax
AATTTCTAAAACCTTAAATCCACCCTCTATTCTCAGGAAATCCAAGGGTTATCCTGCTGCTTTCGCATTCCCACTTCTCTCATAGGTGTCTAAGACCACTTAGCAAACTCTCACATAGTCTGGAAGTGAAGGGGTAAGCTCCAACGAAACTTATGATCAAATTAGTAGTCATTTTGAGAATCTCGATTTTACCCCTCAAATTCATACAAATTACATGACTAATACGTATGAATTTAATTCCTAAAAAATGACGTTAAATTTGGGAAATTTTCCTTAACCTCTACCAATCATCACAGTCCTCTCATCACTTGATCTCAAGTATCTAAACTTAAACTTCGAAGTACGTTAGGCTGGCTTGGAAGGTCTTGTGGGAGTAGGGATCGATAAATTTTATTTTCTAACTGTCATGGGGATTTCGTTTGATTTAAGGCATATTTGATTTTGTTAGTTAAAGTTTATTCAATTAAAAATTAAAGCAATTCATACAAATTAAGATGTCAATACGTATAATTCTCACAAAGAGCAGGCAAGCTTATTCCTCCCATATCCTGTGCCCAGTCGAGGGCTGCACGCAATACTTCAATAAGAGGTGCGACAAGTACTACCACTTAAAAACGACTCATCCAAACTTCGATTATTAAAAGCATATTGAAGAAAGCAAGCAAGTCTATTGTGAACTATGCTAAAAGTCCTATAAAAGTTTCAATGTCCTAAGAGCTCACAAGTGTAAATCTATCATGAGCGAGTTGGTAGTTAAGCAGGGACTTATATTATCAAAAGGACCAAAGAAGCTCAGCTACAATTGCCCCTACCTAAGTAAGCTTATAAAATGTTTATTCATTCAGTTGGGTTGATGCTATAGTACAAACTAATGATAGCCGTTCATACACTGGGCTCTAAAATAATTTGTCTTAATCTACAAATCCCCATCAGAACTTTGAACAGGATTAACCTATCCTAAGGGATGCGAAATTCACGTTAATAACTTGGTCGTTAGTAACGAAGTCTATAATCAAGAAGCCACGATTATTTCAGGGGTTGTTGCTTCTCAAGAGTTAAGAAACGAAAGCCCAGGAAAGGACTACTAAGCGTTGATTCCTGCAAAGAGATTCCATAATTATGAAACTTCGAGAGAGAGATCTTCATTAACCACTCCTGTAAAAAAAGCTTGTTTGGATTTACATCAAAATGAGATTCAACACTCTTATAAGGACTTGAAGCCTAGGTAGACCAGCGTTGGAAAGTTGAGAAACCTTCGATTTGATTCACAAGCTTCCAACAGAGTACTTGACTCTGAATAACCACAGAGTTCAACCAAGGAAAACTTAGAGGACTCCAAAAGAGATTGATTCCCTCAGGTAGCAGCTGGCTTAAAAGGATAACTCGATACAATATCTCACTGCGTTTAATGATTTCCAGGACATGAAAATTAATGATGCTATTTAGCAAGATGCTCCTGAAAATCTATAGTACATAATCAGCGAAGAGCTGACTTCTGAATTGAACTTACTAGATAAATCATTCCTGTGTTTTGACTCTACCAAGGTTAATGCATAAGCGGTGAAGCAAGGTTTAATAGGAACATTTCAGGTTGAAAGTTTCTAGTTGATAAACAGAGCAAGCCACAAAGAAACATAATGAAGACATGAAGATTCTATGTACCATGGTGGATTGCACTAGAAGACTAATGTTGGTCTGCGGAAAAGTGCATCATAAAGCAGTACTACAAGTATAATCTCCTCGAATTCAAAGCCGCAATAAAGCTCTCTCAAAAGCAATTGGAGCTGATAGCGTTTTGTGTAATCAGTACATTATAAGAGGCAAACATCGTTAATAATTCCACCTGAACCTTAAGCCAAACAACCTGCTATTTGACGAAAACCTAATGCCCAGGTTGGTCGACTGGAAATACGTGAAGGACCACACTATCTCGGGTCTTGAATTTCAACATAGCCCAGAAGAAATTCTAGGATTCAAACACTAAGACAGAGGTGAGTTAATGGAGCGTAGAAATGCTTGGGGATTGGGAGTGATTCTGTACTATCTTTATCATGACAGGCACCCCAACTCCATTATGGAGATGGAAACCTTAAGTATTACAAAAGAGAAATTGCCCTTAATCGATATAGATGAATCAATAGACAGAGAGATGAGGAAAATTAAGTAAGCTATTGGTCTAGGAACCAAGGCAGCGATGGACGATTAGACAGGTGTTTTAATAATAGCTTTTTCAGCCATATAGGGCTATTCCCCTGAAAGCAGTAAGGGAATAAATTAGAGCAGTTGAAATTTAAGTATGAACATTTAAATAATTGATAATTTGTAATTTGAATTAATAATTAATCTAAACCTTAATCTATTCTCTGGTTAATTAAAGGGTATATTATTTGAAATCTTAAGGAAGGTTTGTAACAAACATCACTTCAGTTTTGAAATGTCCAGATCCTTATACGAGCATTTCCAAAGCTCCTCAAACACTTTGTCCTTGCGGACCTCACTTACTGAGGCTCTGTCTCCCTACTGGAACTGAAGCAACTTCTTGATTACTTTCTTAATGCCAGACTTTGCGTTCTTGATTTCATCTGGCAGCTCTTGCTACTTGTATGCTTAATTCATCCCACGTATCTACGCATCAGTGAAGGGGTGTTTACCGAACTGAATCATGAAGAGTACAACGCCCAGACTCCAAGAGTCTAGCTTGAATACCTGGATATCCTGCGCAAGTATGTCCTGCCTGAACTGCTCAGGCGCCATGAAAGATTTAGTACCTGAACTAACTGCAGAATCAGTGAGACCCCAATCACAGATTTTTGGCAAGTACTTATCATCAATCAGAATGTTGTCCAGCTTAAGATCTCTGTGAGCAATCCCAAGTGAGTGGGCGTAAGCGATTCCTATTATTATGAAGTAAGAGATGTAAAACTTCTGTTTCTCATTTAGCTTCTTAATCGTCAATAAATGTCTGAGATTATTATTGTACCATTTCATAACTATCAATTTCCTCTTACCAAGTTTTATAGTCTCCACCAAGTCAACAACAAAATTCGAGCCTGGGTCTTTTTTCTTTTTTGTTTAGAGTTCCTTCAGAGCTTTAACTTCGCAATTGATTTACTGCTATCAATAGGCACTTTGATTGCCAGGAACTCGTTGGGTTATTACTCCCCAAGTTTCTAACACTTAAAGACTCTTCCGAAACCTCCGTTTGCTTACTCGTTCAGAACCTTGAAGCCGTACCTATCTCTCAGTAGCTCTGCAATATAAGATATGTTTTCCTACTCAAGTCTTTTGTTCTTAGCCTATAGCTTTTCATTAGCAATATTCAACTCCTGCCATTATTACAACCTACTTGAAATCTTTTCTTCAATGAAATGAAATTTGTGCAGCTATTTCGCATAGTCGGTGTAGCAATCATAAATTTCGAGGCGTTCATCTTCTTCCAAGCCTTGATATATCTCCCTATTTATATGACCACAAAGACCCTTCTCTCCAAATGCTTAGTCCAGCTCTGTACTGCTGGGCTCAATGTATTTCTCAATTATAGCTTTCTGCATGTCACATTTATCCAAAAGGTTTTTATACTGCTCAATGCCCTGTATTTGGGATTTCTTGTACATTGAAAATGTTTTCAGGACTGAATCAGGAGTGACAGTCACAATCTATGGGCTAACTGCTTACTCAACATTATCTGGAATTGTTTAATTCATTTGATCCAGCATTTATTAACCACATCCAGAGCTTTCACTAAAGCCAAGGAGCTCGTTATGTTTTCTTCGCTTTAGATTTGTAGGGTGATGTTTGTTACAGGCAGCTTCTATGGGATCATTTAAGGAGCGCTTATCTCTTTAAGTACTTAATCTTTTTTGCAAAATTTAGCCTTCGCCATTTTAGATCTCCTTAACTTCTTCAGAGAGAATCTCTTGTCCCTTTATACTTGATCGCGCGATAGATACTGCCTGGTATCTCTCAAAGAAATGAAAAGTAAATTTCTAATTGCCAGTTGTTGAGTAACTCATTTTATAGATAAATTTGAAGTTAGGCTGGTTATTGCGAAGATTGATTTTATTGATATTGGAGGTAACTACTGCATACTTTAGATTGGGGCAGTTGTCAATAAGGTCCATCAAGTACACTAAGTCAGGGTCTGACATCCTGGCAGCGAAGCTGTATAAGTGAGTTACCTGCAGATTAGACGAAGTCTTAAATTCCTGGACGTTCCTGAAATTTGTTTAATAGAACTCAATCTTCTTGAGGACAGCGCTCACTTCCAGGTCTGTTGAATAATCTTCCTAGAGTTAGAGTAATTTCTTATTTGAGATATGGAAGCGGTTTGCGACTATCTCCACTCCAACGCTGGTTGCGTTTGTCATAAATGCTGCCTAGAATACCAGCTTGCCAAACCCAGAACCAACATCGTAAAACACAGAGTCTTGGTTCATACCATACTATTGCAGCCTTTCAATAATTTTGGAAAACTGAATTGTAGGAATTTCTCCGTATGCTGGTTGGGCATCACTGCCCACTAAATTGGGATCCATTATTATACTAGTTCTAGAACGAGTTGCAGGGGCTACAATGCCACAAGTCTTGGTTTGAATGTCCTGATTAAATAACACATGAATATTGCTGAAGTTCAAGTCACTTTAAAAGTTTAGGTACCTATGGATTTCCAAAAACGTTTTCCACAATCTATTATTAACCTTCTCATTAATACAATTATCTTCTTCCGCTTGAGCTTTGCCTTCTGTTAACTAAGCCAATTGAGTTTGTTCAGGCGAATGAGTAGCCACCTTTATAAAGTCAAGTAATACACCTTCCCTTGCAACTGACTTGGAACTTGAAGCAGGCTAAATCAAATCTAGTTGAGGCGCAATATTAGTTTAAGAGAAGCATCCATCATTCCCTGCAATTAAATCGTCATGGTTTTCAATAGGAGATCCAGGATAAAAGTCCTCATGAGCTTACTGCTCTACTGGAAGTGATCTTGATACCTCACTGATTGTAGCTACGCCTTATGCTTCTGACCTTTAAATTGCCTCCAACATATCTGTATGTTTATCAACTGGAATTATTCTTACTTTAGAATTGCTGCTGCTAAGTTGCGATAGATTCTTTTGAGTGGAGTGGGCTTTCTCATCCATATTGATTTAGGAAGCCTCGCTCTGCTTTACAAATCCCTAGGATTTGCCAGAGGAACTGTACTTCTAGCTACCACTCTCAATAGCCTGGGCAGCTTCTCTAATCTTCTTCTCCTTGACACAAGGGTGAAACCTATAGCTGTGCTTAGTTGAGTAGACATTCTAACAAACTTCACAAATTTTATGATAGTTTTGCAACTTGTTGTCTCTAACTTCCTGCTCAGTGTGATCCTTCTTTATGTGGCGGTGTTTGGCTGTTCTGTTTTAGAAAGGGACATTGCAAATCTGACACGTAAACCCCTTGGGTAGCACCTGCTTCTATTGTTAATTCATTTGGTGAAATTTTAACTGAGTAATTTTGTACTTTTAACTTAATATTATAAAACTTTGATCAATGTAACAAACATCACCTGGAATTGTGTCCGGAATATGTGTCCGGAACTGTGTCCAATCTGGAATTTGTGTCCATTTTAGGAGGAAATCGAACTTTCTTCAATCAAGCCTCCTCGCGCTTAGAAACTTGTCAGGTGGCATATATGAGTTAAGGAAAGTCAGAAGCTAAGTTGCCTGGTTCTTAGGAATGTACAGGCAGGGCATCTGAAAGTTTCGAGGCTTTTTGAAGGAATATAAATAAGGAAGGCTATCTGTTTAACTTCTACTTTGATTAAACTTTATAATTAATAACTATTAATATAATGAGTGAGCAATCACCGAATCCAGCTAAAGGAAAGAAGGGCAAATATCCTTGCACAATCGCGGGATGCCAGAAGAGTTATATATCCTCCCAGAGCTTATCAAAGCACAAGCACTAGAAGCACTACGACTAAGTGCAGTAGATGAAACAACTCAACCTAAAATGAATATGTGCGATAAGTGCAACAACTTCTACTCTTCCTCTGAAAGCAAGAGAAAGCACAAGTGCAAAAATGCCAAGCCTGAAAGCATTCTTTCCAGCATTTACGGCAACTCTTCAGAGTCGTTCAGCAAAGGCAATCAATGCCACAGATATTCTCAGGGGTTCAACTCCCTGGTTCCTGGAGATGAAAACTATAATACCTGTGAACCCTTTGATTTAAACTAGCCTGGCGATTTCGTTTCAAGTATGCTTAAAGAGAGTTGCTCATCGATGATAATTTAACCTTAAAAGCCACCTTAACTTTAAGGTATGTAATGTATATAAGTTAATGCAATATAGATACTCACCCTGTCCAAGTTCCTGTTTTACAATAAGCGTTAAAGAGATGGAAACTCCCGTCATCACTGAGTAGAACTTTGCAAAGGTTCAGGAATTTTACCAAATTCGCAAGACCTTGAACTCGGTTGCAGTGCAGGTTAATTCCAGCAACTTTGATCTTGTAACTCAAACTGAAAGCAAGGATGTAAAGGCCCTTAATGATGTCTCTTTCAACTCTGACACAATAGTCAATCCAACCGAAGCAACGATTCAAGAAGAGATCAAAGTCCAAACCATCTATGACTGCTGGAATGATCCTGACAGGCTTGAAAAGCAGGAGTATATTGATAAGAAAATGCGGCACCAGTGGCAGAAAGCTGAGAAAGATGGATTAAGGACTCTAAATTCAAAGGCGTAAGGGCTGTAAAGCTCGATGAAGCTCTACCAGCAACTAGGTATACTGCCTCAGAAGAAGACAAGAAGTAAATGAAAGGATTTTATGAACAGTACCAAGTTAAGGTTCAGGAATTTATAAGTAAAAATTAGGAAGTCAATTACTCCAACTTGAGAACTCCCAAATCAAAGTCGGTTACCAGGAGTCAAAAGAAATAAGACCTTATGATGGTAGAGGCTAACTAAATGTTCCTTCTGCCCCAGCCTATCTTTGATCCTTTGGAAGTTGCCAAGCTAATCAACATCCTATTGGGAGAGGACAACGACCCTGACATCCTTCTTTGCGAGATTGATTCTTACTTCTCTTAAGCTACATTTTTCTGCAACTTGGTGTAACAAACATCAACCTTCACTTTCATAAACTCAAAACCTATTCACTCCCTCTTACATGAACTGGTCAACGAGTTCATGGGCTAAGCTATGCTAAGTAACAATCCCTGGTTAGGTGCCTATCTCTCAAGGATCGATATCATTCACAAGACCACCAAGATCATTGAGCTTAGAGACTCCAACAATTCCTTCGCCACTCACTTTTGTTGTTTTAAAATTGAGATTGATTCTTCAAAGGCTAAAGAACTTATTCAAGCAATTAATCGCAGTGCCCCACTCAAGTATGTGCTCTGGGTATTACCTCCTGATTAATGTCTGGGTAGAGGAGGGATCCATTACTTCTAGCTAATGAGCGATCATCCTGTAGAGATCATAAACCAGGAAGAGCAGCAGATCAAATTCTACCTTTACTACAAGGATTCATCTTCAGACTTTGTCGACTCCAACTTCACGACTCCTGGAAGTCAGTTAGGGAAAGGCACAGTGAAGCTCAAATGACTCCAAAGCTGCTAGGCATGGAACTTGAGGTAGAGAATTAAGAACCCCAATAATAGCTGAGCCCAAGATCCAAAAGTCTTTTGGAAAAGGCCACTAAGGAGTTTACTCCCACACTTGCCTACGCTATTATTAATAAGCAGGTAAACTAATAGAAGGTGAGAGATTAACTGAATAATTCTATTAATGCAAACGAGCCATTAGAATAGTTTGAGAAGCTGCTATCCTTAACCAATAAGTTGCAGTACCTCTTTACAATTAAACAGATAATACCACTTGCCGAACTGATCAAAAACATGATAGGAAGTGACAAGCATGTTGGAAAGTTCGTTTCAGAGGCTCAGATCATAGAGGGTCTGAAGAAGTTATAAGAAGCCTCAGGAGGCTGGATATAGATCATAGAAAGTAAAAGCAAGTAAGCAGGTTTTTTTAAACAAGTTTAAAAAATTAATATTGAATAGATCAAAACGTCCTTAAACTGCATTGCAAGTATGAGCCCAAGGGAACTGAGTAAAAGTTGTCGATTTAGAAGGATAGGCTGTTTTACAATCAAGTGGATAAGTTGAGAGCGTATTGGAACCTATCAAGGTTCGAAGGAGAGAACCTGGAAAAATACAAAATGTTTTGAATAAAGTAGTGGCCTTACCAACGAATCAAAAGGTTACTGGGCTTAGAGGGGGCTAGGAATAACTGGAGTAGTTGCAATAACATCGATAGCGAACGACGCGGTTTACAAGACCTTCAATCAAAAAGAAAAGGCCGAGTTCATTGAAGGGTCCAAGTTCTATATTCACTACTAGACTCTGAACTAGCAAATGCTGAGGGGGATCTACGGGCGACTTGATTTACTATTAAAATCTTACAAGGAAAGCTAGAACCTTAGAGCTACTATGGAGGATATGGAAAATGACATCTTTGCTATGGTTAAGAGAGAGGCTGACAAACATAACTTGTTGCTTGGAAAAAGAATAGGGAAAAGTTATCTTACCAGATCGTTTGAGTGTTATAGGAAAACGAATAGCAACCAAGTCATAAACGAGAGCAGCGGTCCTTGCGAAATGATTATTAAGATCTTCTGGAAAGCTCTGATTCCTGCTCAAGCTTCAGCTATTGCAATAATGGATACCAATTTCAATAAGCAGGGTAGAAACATAGTGTCTATACTAGAAACGCACAACCTCTTGGGCAAGCCTGCATACTTGATGCCTAAGTATCCATACAACTTAAGGACCCTTTTAGAAGGCTTTTTCATAAATCAGAAGTGCTTCAAGTACGCTGCCTTCATGATCATCAAGACTCTATTCCAGGCCCATAAGAACAAAGTCTATCACCTGAATATTAAGCCGGAAAACATTCTGTTTGATAAGTACCACGTTCCTTACTTGACAGATTGGTTGAACAGGAATGTTTAGAGAGATGGAATCATTAGCGAATACTCTCCTCCTGAATTTATCAATAGAGAGATCCAGCCCTTAAATCATTTGATGATGAAGGCCTTAGATTCTTGGGGACTTGGCCTACTCCTGTTCTATATTCTTTGCGGAAGTTTACCTTACACTGTTGATGATATGTTGGCATTGAAAGATAAAAATGCTACTCTCACCAATAGACCTTTTGAGATACTGAATCCTAAGTTGGATGGTCAGTGGTTTGTCATCATTAGAAACTTGTTGACTCCTTACCCTTTGTACAGATCCTCAATTCAGTCCTTGTACATGGATCCATTCTTCAAGCATTAGAGAGACTAAGTGTAAATCGACACATTAACTCTTCACGATTACGAGAGCGACGACGAGTCAAATTCCTGAAGTCTAAAGCCCACTCGTCCAGAGAATGAAGATCCCTGAAATTCTTCGTTCTTGACGAACAAAAATTAAACGAAAATAATTGAATAATTATAATTAACCACCATCTTATTTAATATGTATAAGTCTCCCTACTATCTAGTACCGGAATCGGTGTCCATTTTAAAGGATATCTGTATGTTTGAGTAGTACTTTAATGTGTCTGTAAACAAACATCATCTATTAAATCGGTTATCGATTGGTAGAAGTGAATTATTTTAGAAGTTTAATATCGTTTATGAGTATAATCTGATCATTGTCTTAGGCCTCACTTCAACTCTAAATATTCTCTGCGGATTAAAAGAGATTTCCTCATAAAGGCGAGATGAGAAGACAAGTTGTCAAAGGATTAAATAGGTTTTTATAAAGACACAAAGAAAAGTTAAAAGTTAAACTATCAAACAAATTAATCAAATATAAGCGAGCATCTTTTATTAGCATCTCACTTCGATTTAACCATAATTTCAATAGAGGAGACCTTCTGCTCCTTGTCATCATCTTCCTTCTTCTCCTCTCCTTCTTCTCCTCTTCCTGAGTTGAACAGACGACACCCTCTTCGTCAAGCATCCACATCTTGGACTTCAAGAAGTCGGTAGTGAGATCTTCTTCATCCTCAACGATCAATTTAGCTTCTTGCTCTTGCATTAGCCATTCCATCGTAGGATAAGTGAAGGCCCATTCAAGAGTGAGAGTTTTCTTGGGCCATTAAGAAGTTTAAGTGGTGATTCTCTTGATCTTGAAGCTCTCCTGGAACCCAATAGTCAATTAGATCTGTCCCTTAAAATGGAGAGGCTTGTAATATGAGACATTTAAGGCTTGGAGGTGCTCTGCAAGTTCCTCTTGGTTCACCATACACTGGAAGTTTGACTTGATGCCAAGGGGAATAAACAATACATCTCCGTCAGGGAAACTCTGGATCGCCTTCTCGATAGTTTCATCGGCAGGGATTTGGTAGTCGGAGAAGTCTCCCTCCGCTTGCACTTTAGTTTCCTTCTGGTCATCATCTTCGTCGTCATCGTCCTCGTCGTCGTAATGGTCTTCGTCGTCATAGGAACCTTCGTCGCTCTCTCCAGTGTGATGCCCTTTCAAAAGATAGTAGTAGAGATAGCCAAGTGAGAAATATCTCAAGGTCCTTTTGATTTAAAAGGGGTTTTGGGATACCATCTTATGGAAAGCTTGCATCCTTAAGTTAGTAGAGGGGTTAGCACTCAGGCTCCTAAGTGAAGTCGATACCAGCGATATCCTCGTTCAGTCTGTCCTCTTTCATAGGAGACATCAAAGCCAGGTATGTAGAAATGAGTTTGCTGTTTTCAAATTCCATTTGATTTAATATTATAATTTGACTAGCAGAATTCTCAGTTAAAGATAATATTATCAGGGCTTTAATTAATCGTATAAAGATCGGTCAGTTTAATTGTATATTGTTTCAAGATTTATATAAGTGTAACAAACATTACTCTCAGTTTTATAAGTCTAAGGCTCTATAGTTTTAGTGAAAATGCTTATTAAAAGAAAGATATAGGATTATTAATAGCAGTAATACAGATTCCCTAACTTAACTCAAACCAATAATCAATCAATTACTCTGAACTAGAGTGCAACCCCATCCTAGAGATAAACTCTAGGAAAGAGCTGCTGAGATTTTCGCATTTAAAATTAAATTTATTTGCTGTGCTGCTACTAGTCTCTCAAAATTTTCAAAAGTGAGAAAAATAATAGAAATAAAGCCTAGCTTACTTACCTTACCATTAGTTAACTGATGAAGTAAAGTAACTGGGCAGTGCAACTATTTACTGTTCTCTGCTTTCTCTGTAAAAGTACTTATAAAAAGTTAAAAAGTAAAAAGTTTTAGGTGAGAGAGGTTTAAGGTTTCAGCCTAAATTTTTTAGACTGGTTAATTTTTATTAGTAGAGTGCCAAACTACTGGCTTTACTTAAGAAAACTTAAAAACCAAGAAACTGCTGTTTTGGGATACTGCCTGAGCCGATTTACGCTGGAAGCTTTTTAAGGCTTCTCTACAGTCAGGGTGAGTACTTGGGCCAAAAAGTACTACTTTACTTAACAGTAAGTTAACTTAGCAGTATATTTTTAGTAAAGTTACTAAGCGTAACTCCTTTTTTTAAGGTAGTTAAAGTTTCTAGTAATTTTACTTTTACCTAGTGTAAATGGAAGAAGTAGTTTAAGGGGTGAAATTTGGTTGCTTTTTAATTATCAAAAAAATCTCAAAAAATCCTTTGAGCCACCAGTTTGAATATTCAAATTCGTCGTCCTCGAAACGAGGTTAAATTCGATTCATTTTATAATTAATTTACGATTTATCGTCCTTGCCCGACATCGATTGACGAAAAGTCTGCGGAGGAATGTAGCCTGAGAGTCATGTCACTGTGCAAGTTAAAATCTTCTTTAAAACTGATCGTTTGTTTATTTGATACGATTCAGATTTCCTTTAATTAATTACCATGCCAGACATTGATTAGCGAAACGCGAGGTTGAAAACATCCAGTGATTGCAACACTGCGATTGTACTTGAGCAAATGTAGCTTTTAAGTCATGTCACTGCCGCTCTTAATTAATTAATACCCTAAACTTGATCATTTGTTTCTTCGTAATGATTAGACTTTGCACTTTACTTTAATTATCAAAATCAACAAAATTATCAAAACCAAATTATCAACAAAAAATCTCGACCTGTAAACATTGTAAGAAGGCCTTCAATAGTAGTTCTTAAATCAAAATCAAAATCTAAAGTAAGCTTGTAAATATTAATTGTTTTGTTTATTTAATCAAGGGTTCTGTTATTAATGTTACTTGGGTTCTTTGTTAATGTTTCTTGGGTTCTGTTACTTTGTTACTTGGGTTCTCTATAAAAAATTAACTTCTACTTTAAAAATCACTGATACTTTGTTACCTTTTGTTACTTAAAACATCAAAGCCTGGCCAGGCAAACTATTAAAATTTTAAAAGAGAAAAAATCTCCTTAAGGGTTTTTGGAGTTCTAAATAATTTTTACTGTTACTTTGGTTTCTTACTAACTTAAAGTGTTACTTGGGTTCTTACTTGCTATTTAAATTCGGTTCTAAAT
>ARYC01017052.1:0-16853 GCA_000711775.1 Oxytricha trifallax
TTATTACTCCCCAAGTTTCTAACACTTAAAGACTCTTCCGAAACCTCCGCTTGTTTACTCGTTCAGAACCTTGAAGCCGTACCTATCTCTCAGTAGCTCTGCAATATAAGATATGTTTTCCTACTCAAGTCTTTTGTTCTTAGCTATAGCTTTTCATTAGCAATATTCAACTCCTGCCATTATTACAACCTACTTGAGATATTTTCTTCAATGAAAAGAAATTTGTTCAGCTATTTCGCATATTCGGTGTAGCGATTATAAATTTTTAGGCGTTCCTCTTCTTCAAGCCTTGATAAATCTCCCTCTGAACATGATTAAAAACACCCTCCTCTCCAAAATCTTAGTCCAGCTCTGAACTGCTGGGCTCAATGTATTTCTCAATAATAGCTTTCTGCATGTCAATTATCCAAAAGGTTTTTATACTGCTCAATGCCCTGTATTTGGGATTTCTTGTACATTGAAAATGTTTTCAGGACTGAATCAGGAGTGACAGTAACAATCTATGGGCTAACTGCTTACTCAACATGATCTGGAATCGTTTAATTCATTTGATCCAGCATTTATTAACCACATCCAGAGCTTTCACTAAAGCCAAGGAGCTCGTTATATTTTCTTCGCTTTAGATTTGTAGGGTGATGTTTGTTACAGGCAGCTTCTATGGAATCATTTAAGGAGCGCTTATCTCTTTAAGTACTTAATCTTTTTTGCAAAATTTAGCCTTCGCCATTTTAGATCTCCTTAACTTCTTCAGAGAGAATCTCTTGTCCCTTTATACTTGATCGCGCGATAGATACTGCCTGGCATCTCTCAAAGAAATGAAAAGTAAATTTCTAATTGCCAGTTGTTGAGTAACTCATTTATAGATAAATTAGAAGTTAGGCTGGTTATTGCGAAGATTGATTTTATTGATATTGGAGGTAACTACTGCATACTTTAGATTGGGGCAGTTGTCAATAAGGTCCATCAAGTACACTAAGTCAGGGTCTGACATCCTGGCAGCGAAGCTGTATAAATGAGTTACCTGCAGATTAGACGAAGTCTTAAATTCCTGGACGTTCCTGAAATTTGTTTAATAGAACTCAATCTTCTTGAGGACAGCGCTCACTTCCAGGTCTGATTGAATAATCTTCCTAGAGTTAGAGTAATTTCTTATTTGAGATCTGGAAGCGGTTTGCGACTATCTCCACTCCAACGCTGGTTGCATTTGTCATAAATGCTGCCTAGAATACCAGCTTGCCAAACCCAGAACCAACATCATAAAACACAGAGTCTTGGTTCATACCATACTATTGCAGCCTTTCAATAATTTTGGAAAACTGAATTGTAGGAATTTCTCCGTATGCTGGTTGGGCATCACTGCCCACTAAATTGGGATCCATTATTATACTAGTTCTAGAACGAGTTGCAGGGGCAACAATGCCACAAGTCTTGGTTTGAATGTCCTGATTAAATAACACATGAATATTGCTGAAGTTCAAGTCACTTTAAAAGTTTAGGTACCTATGGATTTCCAAAAACGTTTTCCACAATCTATTATTAACTTTCTCATTAATACAATTATCTTCTTCCGCTTGAGCTTTGCCTTCTGTTAACTAAGCCAATTGAGTTTGTTCAGGCGAATGAGTAGCCACCTTTATAAAGTCAAGTAATACACCTTGCCTTGCAACTGACTTGGAACTTGAAGCAGGCTAAATCAAATCTAGTTGAGGCGCAATATTAGTTTAAGAGAAGCATCCATCATTCCCTGCAATTAAATCGTCATGGTTTTCAATAGGAGATCCAGGATAAAAGTCCTCATGAGCTTACTGCTCTACTGGAAGTGATCTTGATACCTCACTGATTGTAGCTACGCCTTATGCTTCTGACCTTTCAATTGCCTCCAACATATCTGTATGTTTATCAACTGGAATTATTCTTACTTTAGAATTGCTGCTGCTAAGTTGCGATAGATTCTTTTGAGTTGGAGTGGGCTTTCTCATCCATATTGATTTAGGAAGCCTCGCTCTGCTTTACACCTCCCTAGGATTTGCCAGAGGAACTGTACTTCTAGCTACCACTCTCAATAGCCTGGGCAGCTTCTCTAATCTTCTTCTCCTTGACACAAGGGTGAAACCTATAGCTGTGCTTAGTTGAGTAGACCTTCTAACAAACTTCACAAATTTTATGATAGTTTTGCAACTTGTTGTCTCTAACTTCCTGCTCAGTGTGATCCTTCTTTATGTGGCGGTGTTTGGCTGTTCTGTTTTAGAAAGGGGCATTGCAAATCTGACACGTAAACCCCTTGGGTAGCACCTGCTTCTATTGTTAATTCATTTGGTGAAATTTTAACTGAGTGATTTTGTACTTGTAACTTAATATTATAAAACTTTGATCAATGTAACAAACATCACCTGGAATTGTGTCCGGAATATGTGTCCGGAACTGTGTCCAATCTGGAATTTGTGTCCATTTTAGGAGGAAATCGAACTTTCTTCAATCAAGCCTGCTCGCGCTTAGAAACTTGTCAGGTGGCATATATGAGTTAAGGAAAGTCAGAAGCTAAGTTGCCTGGTTCTTAGGAATGTACAGGCAGGGCATCTGAAAGTTTCGAGGCTTTTTGAAGGAATATAAATAAGGAAGGCTCTCTGTTTAACTTCTACTTTGATTAAACTTTATAATTAATAACTATTAATATAATGAGTGAGCAATCACCGAATCCAGCTAAAGGAAAGAAGGGCAAATATCCTTGCACGATCGCTGGATGCCAGAAGAGTTATATATCCTCCCAGAGCTTATCAAAGCACAAGCACTAGAAGCACTACGACTAAGTGCAGTAGATGAAACAACTCAAACCTAAAATGAATATGTGCGATAAGTGCAACAACTTCTACTCTTCCTCTGAAAGCAAGAGAAAGCACAAGTGCAAAAATGCCAAGCCTGAAAGCATTCTTTCCAGCATTTACGGCAACTCTTCAGAGTCGTTCAGCAAAGGCAATCAATGCCACAGCTATTCTCAGGGGTTCAACTCCCTGGTTCCTGGAGATGAAAACTATAATACCTGTGAACCCTTTGATTTAAACTAGCCTGGCGATTTCGTTTCAAGTATGCTTAAAGAGAGTTGCTCATCGATGATAATTTAACCTTAAAAGCCACCTTAACTTTAAGGTATGTAATGTTTATAAGTTAATGCAATATAGATACTCACCCTGTCCAAGTTCCTGCTTTTACAATAAGCGTTAAAGAGATGGAAACTCCCGTCATCACTGAGTAGAACTTTGCAAAGGTTCAGGAATTTTACCAAATTCGCAAGACCTTGAACTCGGTTGCAGTGCAGGTTAATTCCAGCAACTTTGATCTTGTAACTCAAACTGAAAGCAAGGATGTAAAGGCCCTTAATGATGTCTCTTTCAACTCTGACACAATAGTCAATCCAACCGAAGCAACGATTCAAGAAGAGATCAAAGTCCAAACCATCTATGACTGCTGGAATGATCCTGACAGGCTTGAAAAGCAGGAGTATATTGATAAGAAAATGCGGCACCAGTGGCAGAAAGCTGAGAAAGATGGATTGAGGACTCCTAAATTCAAAGGCGTAAGGGCTGTAAGGCTCGATGAAGCTGTACCAGCAACTAGGTATACTGCCTCAGAAGAAGACAAGAAGTAAATGCAAGGATTTTATGAATAGTACCAAGTTAAGGTTCAGGAATTTATAAGTAAAAATTAGGAAGTCAATTACTCCAACTTGAGAACTCCCAAATCAAAGTCGGTTACCAGGAGTCAAAAGAAATAAGACCTTATGATGGTAGAGGCTAACTAAATGTTCCTTCTGCCCCAGCCTATCTTTGATCCTTTGGAAGTTGCCAAGCTAATCAACATCCTATTGGGAGAGGACAACGACCCTGACATCCTTCTTTGCGAGATTGATTCTTACTTCTCTTAAGCTACATTTTTCTGCAACTTGGTGTAACAAACATCAACCTTCACTTTCATAAACTCTAAGCCTATTCACTCCCTCTTACATGACCTGGTCAACGAGTTCATGGGCTAAGCTATGCTAAGAAACAATCCCTGGTTAGGTGCCTATCTCTCAAGGATCGATATCATTCACAAGACCACCAAGATCATTGAGCTTAGAGACTCCAACAATTCCTTCGCCACTCACTTTTGTTGTTTTAAAATTGAGATTGATTCTTCGAAGGCTAAAGAACTTATTCAAGCAATTAATCGCAGTGCCCCACTCAAGTATGTGCTCTGGGTATTGCCTCCTGATTAATGTCTGGGTAGAGGAGGGATCCATTACTTCTAGCTACTGAGCGATCATCCTGTAGAGATCATAAACCAGGACGAGCAGCAGATCAAATTCTACCTTTACTACAAGGATTCATCTTCAGACTTTGTCGACTCCAACTTCACGACTCCTGGAAGTCAGTTAGGGAAAAGGCACAGTGAAGTCCAAATGACTCCAAAGCTGCTAGGCTTGGAACTTGAGGCAGAGAATTAAGAACCTCAATAATAGCTGAGCCCAAGATCCAAAAGTCTTTTGGAAAAGGCCACTAAGGAGTTTACTCCCACACTTGCCTACGCTATTATTAATAAGCAGGTAAACTAATAGAAGGTGAGAGATTAACTGCATAATTCTATTAATGCAAACGAGCCATTAGAATAGTTTGAGAAGCTGCTATCCTTAACCAATAAGTTGCAGTACCTCTTTACAATTAAGCAGACAATACCACTAGCCGAACTGATCAAAAACATGATAGGAAGTGACAAGCATGTTGGAAAGTTCGTTTCAGAGGCTCAGATCATAGAGGGTCTGAAGAAGTTATAAGAAGCCTCAGGAGGCTGGATATAGATCATAGAAAGTAAAAGCAAGTAAGCAGGTTTTATTAAACAAGTTTAAAAAATTAATATTGAATAGATCAAAACGTCCTTGAAACTGCATTGCAAGTATGAGCCCAAGGGAACTGAGTAAAGGTTGTCGATTTAGAAGGATAGGCTGTTTTACAATCAAGTGGATAAGTTGAGAGCGTATTGGAACCTGTCAAGGTTCGAAGGAGAGAACCTGGAAAAAATACAAAATGTTTTGAATAAAGTAGTGGCCTTACCAAGGAGTCAAAAGGT
This sequence comes from Oxytricha trifallax, assembly GCA_000711775.1. Lineage (NCBI taxonomy): Eukaryota > Ciliophora > Spirotrichea > Sporadotrichida > Oxytrichidae > Oxytricha > Oxytricha trifallax. The sequence goes on from ARYC01017052.1 coordinate 5,101, forward strand.
TACTGGGCTTAGAGTGGGCTAGGAATAACTGGAGTAGTTGCAATAATCGATAGCGAACGACGCGGTGTACAAGACCCTCAATCAAAAAGAAAAGGCCGAGTTCATTGAAGGGTCCAAGTTCTATATTCACTACTAGACTCTGAACTAGCAAATGCTGAGAGGGATCTACGGGCGACTTGATTTACTATTAAAATCTTACAAGGAAAGCTAGAACATTAGAGCTACTGTGGAGGATATGGAAAATGACATCTTTGCTATGGTTAAGAGAGAGGCTGACAAGCATAACTTGTTGCTTGGAAAAAGAATAGGGAAAAGTTATCTTACCAGATCGTTTGAGTGTTATAGGAAAACGAATAGCAACCAAGTCATAAACGAGAGCAGTGGTCCTTGCGAAATGATTATTAAGATCTTCTGGAAAGCTCTGATTCCTGCTCAAGCTTCAGCTATTGCAATAATGGATACCAATTTCAATAAGCAGGGTAGAAATATAGTGTCTATACTAGAAACCCACAACCTCTTGGGCAAGCCTGCATACTTGATGCCTAAGTATCCATACAACTTAAGGACCCTTTTAGAAGGCTTTTTCATTAATCAGAAGTGCTTCAAGTACGTTGCCTTCATGATCATCAAGACTCTATTCCAGGCCCATAAGAACAAAGTCTATCACCTGAATATTAAGCCGGAAAACATTCTGTTTGATAAGTACCACGTTCCTTACTTGACAGATTGGTTGAACAGGAATGTTTAGAGGGATGGAATCATTAACGAATACTCTCCTCCTGAATATATTAATAGAGAGATCCAGCCCTTAAATCATTTGATGATGAAGGCTTTAGATTCTTGGGGACTTGGCCTACTCCTGTTCTATATTCTTTGCAGAAGCTTACCTTACACTGTTGATGATATGTTGGCATTGAAAGATAAAAATGCTATTCTCACCAATAGACCTTTTGAGATACTGAATCCTAAGTTGGATGGTCAGTGGTTTGTCATCATTAGAAACTTGTTGACTCCTTACCCTTTGTACAGATCCTCAATTCAGTCCTTGTACATGGATCCATTCTTCAAGCATTAGAGAGACTAAGTGGAAATCGACACATTAACTCTTCACGATTACGAGAGCGACGACGAGTCAAATTCCTGAAGTCTAAAGCCCACTCGTCCAGAGAAGGAAGATCCCTGAAATTCTTCGTTCTTGACGAACAAAAATTAAACGAAAATAATTGAATAATTATAATTAACCACCATCTTATTTAATATGTATAAGTCTCCCTACTATCTAGTACCGGAATCGGTGTCCATTTTAAAGGACATCTGTTTGTTTGAGTAGTACTTTAATGTGTCTGTAACAAACATCATCTATTAAATCGGTTATCGATTGGTAGAAGGTGAATTATTTTAGAAGTTTAATATCGTTTATGAGTATAATTCTGATCATTGTCTTAGGCCTCACTTCAACTCTAAATATTCTCTGCGGATTAAAAGAGATTTCCTCATAAAGGCGAGATGAGAAGACAAGTTGTCAAAGGATTAAATAGGTTTTAATAAAGACACAAAGAAAAGTTAAAAGTTAAACTATCAAACAAATTTATCAAATATAAGCGAGCATCTTTTATTAGCATCTCACTTTGATATAACCATAATTTCAATAGAGGAGACCTTCTGCTCCTTGTCATCATCTTCCTTCTTCTCCTCATCCTTCTTCTCCTCTTCCTGAGTTGAACAGACGACACCCTCCTCGTCAAGCATCCACATCTTGGACTTCAAGAAGTCGGTAGTGAGATCTTCTTCATCCTCAACGATCAATTTAGCTTCTTGCTCTTGCATTAGCCATTCCATCGTAGGATAAGTGAAGGCCCATTCAAGAGTGAGAGTTTTCTTGGGCCATTAAGAAGTTTAAGTGGTGATTCTCTTGATCTTGAAGCTCTCCTGGAACCCAATAGTCAATTAGATCTGTCCCTTAAAATGGAGAGGCTTGTAATCTGAGACATTTAAGGCTTGGAGGTGCTCTGCAAGTTCCTCTTGGTTCACCATACACTGGAAGTTTGACTTGATGCCAAGGGGAATAAACAATACATCTCCGTCAGGGAAAGTCTGGATCGCCTTCTCGATAGTTTCATCGGCAGGGATTTGGTAGTCGGAGAAGTCTCCCTCCGCTTGCACTTTAGTTTCCTTCTGGTCATCATCTTCGTCGTCATCGTCCTCGTCGTCGTAATGGTCTTCGTCGTCATAGGAACCTTCGTCGCTCTCTCCAGTGTGATGCCCTTTCAAAAGATAGTAGTAGAGATAGCCAAGTGAGAAATATCTCAAGGTCCTTTTGATTTAAAAGGGGTTTTGGGATACCATCTTATGGAAAGCTGCATCCTTAAGTTAGTAGAGGGGTTAGCACTCAGGCTCCTTAGTGAAGTCGATACCAGCGATATCCTCGTTCAGTTTGTCCTCTTTCATAGGAGACATCAAAGCCAGGTATGTAGAAATGAGTTTGCTGTTTTCAAATTCCATTTGATTTATTATTATAATTTGACTAGCAGAATTCTTTGTTAAAGATAATAATATTAGGGCTTTAATTAATCGTAGAAAGATGGGACAGTTTAATTGTATATTGTTTCAAGATTTATATAAGTGTAACAAACATCACTCTCAGTTTTATAAGTCTGAGGCTCTGTAATTTTAGTTAAAATACTGATTAAAAGAAAGATATAGGATTATTAATAGCAGTAATACAGATTCCCTAACTTAACTCAAACCAATAATCAAACAATTCCTTTGAACTAGAGTGCAACCCCGTCCTAGAGATAAACTCTAGGAAAGAGCTGCTGAGATTTTCGCAGTTAAAAGTAAATTTATTTGCTGTGCTGCTACTAGTCTCTCAAAAAATTTTAAAAAGTGAGAAAAATAATAGAAATAAAGCCTAGCTTACTTACCTTACCAGTAGTTAACTGATGAAGTAAAGTAACTGGGCAGTACAACTATTTACTGTTCTCTGCTTTCTCTGTAAAAGTACTTATAAAAAGTTAAAAAGTAAAAAGTTTTAGGTGAGAGAGGTTTAAGTTTCAGCCTAAATTTTTTAGACTGGTTAATTTTTATTAGTAGAGTGCCAAACTACTGGCTTTACTTAAGAAAACTTAAAAACCAAGAAACTGCTGTTTTGGGATACTGCCTGAGCCGATTTACGCTGGAAGCTTTTTAAGGCTTCTCTACAGTCAGGGTGAGTACTTGGGCCAAAAAGTACTACTTTACTTAACAGTAAGTTAACTTAGCAGTATATTTTTAGTAAAGTTACTAAGCGTAACTCCTTTTTTTAAGGTAGTTAAAGTTTCTAGTAATTTTACTTTTACCTAGTGTAAATGGAAGAAGTAGTTTAAGGGGTGAAATTTGGTTGCTTTTTAATAATCAAAAAAATCTCAGAAAATCCTTTGAGCCACCCGTTTTGAATATTCAAATTCGTCGTCCTCGAAACGAGGTTAAATTCGATTCATTTTATAATTAATTTACGATTTATCGTCCTTGTCCGAAATCGATTGGCGAAAAATCTGCGGAGGAATGTAGCCTGAGAGTCATGTCACTGTGCAAGTTTAAAAATCCTTGTAAAAACTGATTGTTTGTTTATTTGATACGATTCAGATTCTTTAATTAATTACCATGCCAGACATTGATTAGCGAAACGCTATGTTGAAAACATCCAGTGATTGCAACACTGCGATTGTACTTGAGCAAATGTAGCTTTTAAGTCATGTCACTGCCGCTCTTAATTAATTAAATACCCTAAACTTGATCATTTGTTTCTTCGTAATGATTAGACTTTGCACTTTACTTTAATTATCAAAATCAACAAAATTATCAAAACCAAATTATCAACAAAAAATCTCGACCTGTAAACATTGTAAGAAGGCCTTCAATAGTAGTTCTTAAATCAAAATCAAAATCTAAAGTAAGCTTGTAAATATTAATTGTTTTGTTTATTTAATTCAAGGGTTCTGTTATTAATGTTACTTGGGTTCTTTGTTAATGTTTCTTGGGTTCTGTTACTTTGTTACTTGGGTTCTGATAAATTAACCACTGAAAAATCACTGATACTTTGTTTCTTGTTATTAAACATCAAAGCCTGGCCAGGCAAACTATTAAAATTTTAAAAAGAAAAAATCTCCTTAAGGGTTCTTGGAGCTCTAAATAATTTTTACTGTTACTTTGGTTTCTTAATAACTAAAACTGTTACTTGGATTCTTACTTGCTATTTAAATTCGGTTCTAAATTTTACTTGTTTCTTACAGTTACTTTAAGGTTCTTACTTGTTTCTCTGTGAAAAAATAATTTTTATTTTAATTTTAAAAAGCTTGAATGTTTAAACTAGAAATTTAATAGTGGCCACTATTACCCAAGCTTAAATTTTAGCTTTAACCCCAGCTAAGTTCTTTCAGCTGAAAAAGATTTCTGAAGTGATTTTACAAAGCTTTTAAGCTATTTGAACTTTACCCTTTTAAAAACCATGATTTTTTAGTTACTGTAACAAACATCACTTGACTTTTAAACTTAAAACTTGATTTTAATTAAATAGCTGTTAGCTTTAAAAACTTAGTAAACTCAGTAAATCTCCAGCGTTTTTGATTTTTTACTTTTTAACTACAACCTCTGGACTAAAGCCAACTTTTAGGTCAATTAGGGATAATGGTAGGTAATATAAGCTGATAGCTGAATTTTCTTGAAAACTATTGAACAACCAGTAAAACCTGAAATGCTGCCAAAATTTTCATTTTAGTACATCAAGTTGTTAAGGTACTTAAAAAGACTAAAAGTCTAGTTTGGCCTTTGAAAACGTAAATTTGTCCTCAAGCCGATTAGCAGGGCTTAAGATTAGAAACCAGAACTTGATATCTTGAGTTGGTAGGGTAAACTAGGGCAGTTGAAGAAAATTGGGTTAGAAGAGAGCCGGGCTTATAGTTTTTAAATTATATAGGTAGAGAAGTTTGTTACAAACTTAAATTAAATTTATAGTAGGCACTTAAAACTGGCAATTTATAGGGCAATAATCCAATAAATTTAATAATATCTTAATAAAACCAGGATTTTTAAAACTGGGATAAAACTAGTGAAAATTAAATAGAGAGGAGAGAATTAATATAAGAGAAAATTAGGGAGGAGAGTGCAGTGAGTTGATTTAAAACTTTTTATAAAAACTAAATAATCATTCTTGCTACAAATATACTTAAACTTGGGAAATAACTTGTGGAAATTATCTTCATAAAGCTTTTAAACGCCTTTCAAAGTAATGGTAGGATATTAGCTTGGTTGGAGTTAGTAGAATTTTTCTTAGGTTGATTCATATTTTATTATGAAGCTTTGTTTTGAGACTAAGGCATCTTGGGTGTCCCTTTGTGAGACTAGGTTGCTTCAGTTGAAAGTACCAACGTCTAATTCTTGTTGTTGACTTCATCAGTTTCAGAATTGATATCATTAAGGTTTAGATTATTTCCTGCTTAGAAATCAAAGTCATTGAATTATTAATTATCATGTTTATTATGGAACATTCGACTTCCACCAAAGTTTTTAAAGTAAGAGTTCTATTTTTGGTTTTGGTGACCTACGGATGCTTTCACTTGATTATGTATAGGTTGTTTATAAATTCCATTACTAGGAAAGATTGGAGGTTATGTAGTGAAATAGCGTCTTTCTCAAAATCTCAGTGGTCCCTGGTATGCTTGCATCGCTCTCTTAGAAATTCTAAGTTCTTTGTTGATTAAATCTATTTGGTTCATACTCATCTCACTTTAATCTTCGTCATAATCTTCTCCTACTTCTTCATCATCATTATGAATCACTTATTGATTGCCTGAGTCCTCTTAGTGCTGCTTCTGATATCTTGTGTCAAGTGCAAAACCACCTCCTTCAATTTGCTGATGTTAATCGTTGATTCTATTTGAAGGATCATTTTGATCAATGAGCTGGTCTTTTTGTTTAGTGTTGGTGCCTAACATCTATTAAACTAATTTAATCTCTTTCGAATTATTAGTCACAGGATCATTCTGTTAATTATTCTTTTGCACCTTCTTCTTTGCTTTGTTCTTTTTCTTAATTAGCGTCTAACTCTTGAGTTTGCTGAAAGGTTCAACTTATAATTAATTCTATTATATCTAAGTTGGAGTGAGTTAAAGACTGTTTGATTAGAATTGATTGATTTAAGGAGTACCCGTGTTAAATTGTTGTTATGGAGAAATGTTGTATTTCGGTGTCTGACTCATAATCCCTCCACCACAATGTTTCTTTAGAGAGGAGGAAGAGGAGTCCTGTCCACTTTTTATCTATGACAAGTTCTGGAGAGTTTATTTGCTTGCAAGTTGGCTTTAGTTTAGCTGCTTTAAACTTAGCTTTGTATCTCTTTTTCTTTGAGAATCTGAAAAGCTTTATTGATTTTACAAAGTGTAGCTACCATCAACCCGATTCCTTTATGGAGTGAGTAAGTCATTATCATTATGCGCATATGTGAGTGAAAGCTATCTCTATCTTTGCCACAATATATTATATTCGCTCAGGCTGTTTTCCTACTTTAGTTGCTTGTGAGTATTCCATTAGTTTATTATTGAACTGTTAAACAAAGCTAGTCAATATTAGTGATGCTGAACTTATGCACGCTGCCGCTGTAACATTTTTTCAGTTCCTGAGAGCTTACAGGAAAAGTCTCTAATTTTACTACACAGTAGTCATCATAAGGTCGATTAGAATTTAAGGTTTTGAGTGCACTATTGACCAAAGGCCTCAATTTAGTTAATTTCTCAAACAGGCGCAAGTACTTGTAATCATGGTAAGGATCTTATAACTTTGAACTTTGATGGAAACTTTCAGTTTTTGTATTTTGTTCAAAATATTATTTCCTCCTGTCAACATCATCAATTATATCTTCAGTAAAACTGTCTTTAGTTCTGGAATAGTCTAGCAAATTAGATGTTGCAGAATTGAAAGATCTCTCTTAAGAACAAAGTAAAACATTGAGAATATTGTATCGTAAGTCAAATGGTATTTCATAATTCAGTTGAATATCCTCTTTCAATGCATTGTCTTTATCTTATTTAATTTTTCTTTTCTATACACAAAGTTAGGAAATTCAATAACTTACAATGATTATATAGACTCGAATACTTAAGGGACAATTTTAAAAAGGGTTTAACGGAGAGTTTTTTATATCTGTATAAGTAGAGATTCTATAGACTTAGACTCGTAGGTTTTCTTCCCTTCAAATGTTATATTGAATTCTTTCATAATTTGAACTGATTATATCATTGAGTCCAGACAGTATGCTAAACTATAATCTTGAGAATAGTAATCAATATATTTTTGCACTTTTTCCCATTAAGTTTCTATAGGAAGTTAAACACAAATACTTACTTAGCTATTACCCATTGAGTTTTTTGGCAAAATTCCTGAAACTTTGTACATTAGCTCTATTTTCGGGCTTAACTTAGTTGTATTTATATTGAGTATCCTCATAATATGAATAACTGTCTAACTTTGGGGTTGCCATAGTGTCAATAAGTATCATCATATACTTTTCTCCTCTTCTGATAACTGCTACACAATAATCTAACTCTTGAAAGTTATAACTATAAAAAGTTAAGGCTTTGTATATTTACCAACTAAACAATTTGACATAAAAGTCTCTTAGTCTATACTAGTAATCCGCAGGAATTTAATAGATAGTTTAAGGAGGCTCTTAATCCTAGAGTTACACTGAGAGAACCTTATCATATACGGCTTGCTGAGGCCTATATCAAATTCTTCACTTGCAAATAACTCATCAATCAGGTTTTAAATTATTTGCTCTTCTTTACCTTTAACTACTTCAAGTCTTTAGGGTATCAGTATAATTCCTCTCCTCATCGACATGGCCACTAGATAATAATCTTAATTTTCTCTTACAACGGCGAATTGTGATCTAGGGATAGGATTATCACTGTAAAAGTAAATGAGCTCCACAATGATTGAATTCTCTCCGAATACGTAATCACAAAAATTATCCCTATTGCAGTAATGAAGTTTATAGATAGAAGGAAACATCTCCAAATTCTATTCTTCTGTATATTTTTCCAATATCCTAATTACTTTAAACGTTGAAGTTTGAAATTGAAGACTAAGGATTGAAGTACTTAGCATAGTGGAAAAACCAGTGGGTTTAAAAAACACTCACTGGTTATATCTTCAGGCTTTGAAGAATAAAATGCGGCTAAGAGCATGAAAGTCGCTCTTAAATCATTATAAACCGGTCCATTACAGAGTATATTTAACAGTCCAAGATTCATTGGGGTATGAATAATTCTAGGAGTTCTTATGTATCTAAGGCTTGAAAACGTAATCTGAATTGAAAGCCTAATGATAATTTCTATGCTAGAAAAATTTGGTCAATTTACTCTATTTAGATTTAATGCCTAAAAGAGGTATGCATAAGGCGATGCTAGTTACACTCGAAGAATGGTGAGCCGGTGAACATTTCCTTCTTATCTACATCACGATGTTCATTAATATATTTATTGAAGTTGATAGCGTAATCCAGAGTGCCCATTAAATATAATGTCTCAGATTCAGAGAATTACAGAGTAGGAAAATCACGTATTTCAAATTAGTGTAATGTACTATCATAATCCTTATCAGCTAATATATTTGCTTTGTAATTCAAGGATAATTTCTTTTAAGCTTTTATTTCAAGACGATCATAATTTTTAGTTTAAGCTTTAAACTTTGAAGCTTTTGTAATTGAATCCTTACTCGTTAGTTTATAGCTATCGGGATCTTTTTCAATAGCTGCACCAGATTCTCTATTATAGAAATAAATTTCATCTGAAAAAGACCCTAATTTATAAAATAATCTTCTCTTCGTAAGTTAATGACTGCTTTTTGTTTCTTTCAGATAATGATCGCTTTTTAGAAGCAGTCCCACATTTTTTACTTTTCTATTCTTTCCTAATCGACAAATCTATAATGAACACAGTGTTTACAGCATGTTAGTGTTTTTGATTGTAGCGGTGGCAAGCCAATATTTTTGTTTTATGAATTCGTTCGGCTTTTCCTAGAACATTTTTAAAAGTTATTAACAGGAATCTGCTTGTTATTTATAAGTGAGCGGATTCACTCTTAATTTATTGATTAGAGTTTGATAATCGAGGAGTTAATCCTCTAAATAAACTAAATTGCATGGGTATCTTGATTCAGAAGCTTAGGTTATTTGTAAGTGACCTGCGTCATGGTGTCCAGAACTTAACTAATATCCTAATAATCAACTTCATTATCATCAGAATCAATCAATGCTAAATTTAGTTTGAATTTTCGATTTTGATTGTTATTAGGATTTTAATTCATTATTGAAGATACTAAATTAGAAGCATATTAATCTTGTTCGATAGATTGATTAAGAAGATCCTTTTAGTTGATTTTATAGGCATTCAAATTATCATTATTCTAGAAGTTTTGAATATCGTTCCCTTCTTCATTGTGATATTAACCCTCAATATTTAAATTGATTTCGACATTCATCTTGATTTTAGTATCTTATTCTTGCTACTCTTGCTAGTCCTTTTCTTATTCTAAGCTGTTCATTTTATATGATTGACGAATTTTACATTTGCTTAACATCTGTTTTTTTACTTTACGAATCATGAATTGAATAATTTTTCATCTAAATTATTTTCTTTTTCATAAGCTTTGAAGTAATCAGCATTATGGTCAAAGCGTATGTATTTTAAACCAGTGATCTTGGTAGTTAGTATATTCTAAGAGATTTTCACAATTTTAATACTCTGAAATGAAGTGTTATTTAACTTTTTGTTTGCAAGAGTATTTTTAAAAGGTAGAATTGCAAGTTGGTTAAGTTCAAGCTCGCTTTACTATAAGACTTCATTTAGCGGCTAATCAAGTTTGTTGATGAAAATAGCGTGAAGTGCTCGCATCAAGATTTTGAAGAAGTCCTCATTTCATAAATCTGGGCTTTCTATAAGTTTATCAAAATAGCAGAGAAGAAGCTCAGTTGCATTATCATCATGAGAAACAAGAAACTCAAAAATGGTACCTTTCCATTCTAATAAATCCTGTCCTTCTACGAACTTGCATGACAAAGAATAAAGTCCTATTATTTCAAGAGGAGAGTCACCTTCTTTATATGCATATGTAATCTGTCCCACATCATTTGGTAGTAATTAAAATACTGCTTGGTCACCAATCGATTATTGCATTCCTTCCATTTTAATTTATAATTAAAATACTAAAGATATCTATTTATATTCTTAATGATATTATAATATAATTAATTTGATCAAGCTTCATCTGTAAAATTATACCTAGAAATAAATGAAGACCTAAAAAACAGATAACTAGAATGCACGTATAAACTTACACCCTAACGAAGAGTCTAAGAATGGATTATAATCAGAAATTTCTTGCTCATAGCAGTCGATATTAAGCGATGATTTTCTTATTTCTAATGCCTAATCTGTAATTAAACCAAGCAAAGTTAAGGCTTAAGAGAAATCTATTGTTAAATGGACTCCTGTCGTGCTTGGTAAATTATTCCCAAACGTTATTTAGTCAACAAAGTTCAAATACAATTCTGGATAACTGCTAAACAGTGGTGAAGTCCCTGTACAAATCTAGAAGCTTGCAGGTGGAGCAATTATAAAACTTCCTTAAGAAAAAATTCAAGAATATTTAGCCAGTAATGTTGATGTTTGTTACATATAAAATGATGATGAGCTTTGCAAATTCCTTGAAGCTTACCTTCAAAGTTTTTGACTTGCCAGAATCAGGAATAAACCAGTTATGAATAATTAAGGAAGCGACACAAGCTATAATATTACAGGAGGATGTAAAGTTGATGAGTAAGAGGAGCTCTTAGAGGCAGTCAAAAATTAATAGATGCACTCAACGAGACAATGAAATAAAAAGGCAAATCCTAGAAGTTAATTAGCAATCCTTATTTGAAGAAAAGAGAAGCTAAGCTCGCATGTAAGAAATTAGAGGTTATTAATCTATACTATAACGAACAATTAAAGCCTCGTCAAGTGGCTAAGAATGAGGATGGATGTGGATGTTGTATATAAGACTATCGAAAAGTTTAAGTACGAGGTCAAGCATAAGATTCTTGATCCTGAACCACAAAAGAAAGTGGGTAGAAAAGGGGTTTGTGGGAACTAGCTCTTGCTTGATTCTATCCAGGCCTACCTAAAACAGAACGGAATTTACGAAGTTACAGGATAGAAGCTTCATAATTATTTATTAAACCTGGCTCAAACAAGCCAGAGTGTAAGCTACTTAAGGTACCTTGCGTTACCACTCTTCAAAAGATTCTGTGAGATAAGTTCCATCTAAGATATGGGAAAACTCAGGCTGCTAATACAAAGTATAGAGACCCGAACTTCAATGAGAAGAGGCTCTGGATTAGCAGGTTGTTGGCTCAGTTCTTATATGAGGATGCAGTTATCATTTCAGTTGATGAGAGCAACTTCCGATCGGACTCGATGCCCTCATAGTAATGGGGCTTCAAAATTAAAGATATGCATCGAGATTCTTCAAAATTATAGAAGCGATAAAAAAGGTTGTAAAATATAGCATGATTCTCGCTAGCGATGACAAACTTTTGTATGAGAAAATGCTCCTCAAAATGGATCAAAGTTCTGATTCTTCAATATCGAAATTCTCAGAGAGCTTACACCTGGAAAAAATCGAAAATGCTGGGGAATAATTAGAGAAGGTTTCAAATTCATTTGATTTAGGGTTTT